>WJFA01002191.1:0-17117 GCA_009870155.1 Pseudobourletiella spinata
CAATTTAAATTTTAATTTAATTTCATTTGTTTTTTTAATTTCAATTTCAATTTAAATTTTTGATTTATTCAGTTTTTCAATTTTAATTTTATTTTATTTAGTTTTTTAATTTCAACTTTAACTTCAAGTTTTGATTTTTTTTTTTTTAATTACTACTTTTGATTTAATGGTTTTATTGTTCTAATTTCAACTTTAATTTTCATTTTATTTTTGAATGTAAATTTCAATTTTTGTTTTATTTTTCAAACATTTTTATTTTTAGTATTATTTTTGTTTTTTGATTTACTTGTGATAAATTTTTGATAATCTTAATATTTTGTAAGGTGTATTTTAAATTTCATGACATTCATGTTTAACCTATTTTTATGTCTATTTTCCTTTTAATTTTGATTTTTACTTTGCATTTAATTTATTAAGTATTTTGTTTAAAATTATTTTAATCTCTTGGTTAGTAACTTTATTTGTTTTTATAAGTGTTACCGTTTTTTGTGTACATTTGGTTTTTACAGTTTTTAAAAATTTAGCGCAGATTTTTAATTCAATTAATTGCTAGATGAAAAATCAATACTGAAACGACAATTAATTTTTTTTAAAAAAAAAAGTCCTCCGCAAGAATGATTAAGACTTTGAAAGGGAATTATCCCAACAATAATAATTATCGTTGCAGGGCCAAGGGTTACCAGGATATAAAGTGTTCGTACGGTTGGTACCGGCGCTGGTGCGCCCGCTTCCGCTGCGGCGCCCCCTCCCACGAGGACCGCGACCCCGGCGTTCTCTCCTGGCTCCTCCAACA
The DNA here is from genome assembly GCA_009870155.1 of Pseudobourletiella spinata. Classification (NCBI taxonomy): domain Eukaryota; kingdom Metazoa; phylum Arthropoda; class Collembola; order Symphypleona; family Bourletiellidae; genus Pseudobourletiella; species Pseudobourletiella spinata. The sequence continues at coordinate 794 of WJFA01002191.1, forward strand.
GTATGACAACAATCATTTGGTCTCCCACGCCGAGCTCCGCTCCTTCGCCCTCCAGGCGGAGACTGGTCCCAAAGTGGGAAAATCCCGCCACCACCACTACCACCGCCGCCGCTGCCGGCCGGACTTCAAGGCCTCCCCCGGCTGGGCCGCGCGCCTACTCAAGCGCCACCACATTCTCCTCAACTGGGACGGGCTCCACGGGGAGCCCCTCCCGCCGGACTTGGAACAGGCCGCGAAGGACTACTTGGACAAACTTGGAGCCCTGGGTGGGCCCTTGGCCGACACAAAATTTAGGGCCCCCACTGACGTGGGCTGTATGGACGAAGTCCCGCTGAGCTTCGCCGGCTCCACCTGGAAATGCCGGAGCAGTGCGACCAGCAGCGCCGCGGCCCAAAGCGCCCAGGGTGCTAATAGTGGTAGCAATTCCCGAGTGCGGAGGATATCCATAAGGAATTGCGATGCGACCGTGCTGCTCGCTCTCCGCGCCGATGGGCTCCTCCTACCTCCCATGGTCATTGTCAAGGTAGTATGTCCGCGGGCGTATGATTGCAAAGTTTTTCAGTTGTTTCGTTTTTTTCAGAAAAATTGCGCCATTATTTCACCTCAAATGCGCCACAATAGTAGTTTATTTTAACAATAAAAATTATTTGCTGAATAGTGTTTTTAAAAAATAGCAAATTAATTTTGGCAACAACTATTTCAGAAGTAATCAATTATTAATTTCTCGTTTATTTAAAAATAAAAAAAACATTTTGTGAACAACTGTTTCAAACATGAAAAGATTTTTAAAAAATAAAATAAAAATTTTCAGTAGTTTTTTGACATGTAAAATCAAATTTCACAATAGTTTTTTTGAAAGTAGAAAAAATCACAATAACTTTTTTAAAATCAAAAAGTTTTCGCAATAAATATTTTAAAACTAAAAAATCACAAAATCTTTTTAAAAATAATAACAAATCACAGTAGTTTTTTTAAAAATTAAAAAAATCCCAAAAACTATTTAAAAATAGAAAAAATCACAATGTTTTTTTAAAAATCAAAAAGTTTCCACAGTAAATAATTTGAAACTAAAAAAATCACCAAAAGTTTTCGCGATAAATATTTTAAAACTAAAAAAATCAAAGTAGTTCTTAAAAATCAACAAGTTTCCGCAATAAGTGTTTTAAAACTAAAAAAGTCACAATACTTTCTTAGAAATAAAAAACTGTTGCAGTCAACATTTTGGAAATAAAAAAATTGTAATCAATTATGTTTAAAAAAATATTTTCGCAGCAATTTTTTAAACAATTATCATTACTACAATTTTACTAGCCCAAAATTTGTAAATTTGAAAAATTCAGTTGGCACCATTTTTTTAAACTTTTTTTGTAAACTTGTAAAATTACTAACTAACTGTAACTTGTAATATTTTTTGGAAATCCAGGCTCAGAATGCGAGCAGTTTGGACCAAGTGTACGCAATGAGCCAGAGCAGCCCCGTGCTCGTCTACTACGGGAAGACGACGGAGCCGACGCTGAGCTGTTTGGACAAGTGGCTCACGCACGTCTGGCTCAAAAGTGTGGGAGGAGGAGGAGCCGGCCGCCAGAGCCTCCTCTTTTGGGACTCCTACGAGCTCCATGCCGCGGCGGAGGCAAGTTTTGAAAAGCGTGGAGTTGCCTGCTCCACTTTCCCGCCTGGCTGCTCCGCCAAACTCCAACCGCTCAATGTCTCGGCCCGCCTCAGATTCTCCGTGAGTGTTCCACACAAATGAATGCGTTACTTTTTTTAATTCATTTTATTAGTATTTGAATATATTGAGCTGTCCAATAATGCAGCCTTGTTTGTGAAAATTTTCCCTATTTATTTTGTGCGGCATTGCAGCGGACGCTGGAGCGCTGCTGGGAGGAACATTTGAGCGGGAATGAGGGTGCGGCTGAGATCCGGCTCCCCACCACGGATGAGATGGTCCAGTGGGTCGCGCTGGCCCACAGGACGATCGTCGCGGAGGATTCCCAAGTATATGCCGCTTTTTTCAAAATTTAAAGCGCGTTGGAAAAAAGTGTTTTTTTAATTTTTTTTTTGAACAAGAAACATTTTTTGACATTTTTTTGCTTGCAATGATTCTGGTTGAATTCATTTCTAAATTTTGCTAAAATAGTTTTTGAATCATTATTGTTGAATATTTTTTTTCAATGATTTGTAATAAATGTTGCATTATTTTTTTTTAAAAAATTATTATTTTTTGTAATAATTTAATTTTGCATTTTTATCATGTTTATTAGCATTTATTATATGAAATTTGTTTGTTTGCTTCCTGGGGAGATGACGTCTTTTTTCCCCTAATAATTACGCTTTTTTGCTTCCCCAGAGTTCAAAACTCGGAGATTCCTTCCGCCAAGTGGGTCTCTGCCGCGAAAATTCGAAATCCGACCCCTCCAGTCAAAATCCTGAGGATGATCCTGTGAGGGATGAGCTCTGCGAGTAACTTGCCGCGGTCCATCATTGCCATCATCACTTACTTTGACATCATCTTTTGGCTCCGCTAACCAAACAGCAGTCCAGCAGTCTCCAAATTATTATTATCATCATTGCGTCCTCGTAATTCAATGGTAATTATTCTGTCAATATTTTCTCTTTTTTTTGAAATAATTGTACAATTTTGCTCATCAGTTTTGCTTTCTTTTTTTTTCTGTGTGCTGATTTTTAAGCAGGCGTCATCACGTTGTTGACTAGTAACCATCTAAAAGTCAAATAATTATAATAGTAATATTATTATCCCTCGCGGCGCGGTGGTACTCTCGTCCAGACGTTTCATCGCTCACTTAAGTAAAGAAATTTATGCAGAGCTAATTATATGTCAAGTTCTCGGAACGGCCGCTGTGGTGAACCACCGTAACAGTAATAATTGTTATTATAATTATTATGAATAGCCAGAAGAGCATCAGTTTATGGAATTCATAATTAATGGCGCTTTTTCCTAATTATTTTGCACCTTGTTTTTCTGTACGTATTCTTCTGGGCTCTGACAGTGAGCGGCTGGTGTGCTGGGATGAAGTCGTGGACTGGAGGACGACGACGCTCTGTCTGCGAGTGGGCAATCATCTGTGCTGTGGGGTCTCCTCTGTGTCGTATTTTGGGGCTATCACATAGTTTGTGACCACTGAAATGGAACTACTGCCGACCCTGCGGCGGCACATCGCAAATGGACGCGCAGATTCCCGCCACCATCGCCATACTTGTCATCCTCGCGGTTGGATTTCCGGGGGCTTTGTCTGCACCGGTAGAAAATAATAATTGTGTACTTACTTCGTTTCCTTTTGAGAACACGTGGCGAGTGATAATTTTATGTGTGAATTTTAGTTCTTTTAGTGTTTTGGTTTTTACTTCTTGATTGTTTTTCAATCAATCATTTTTTTGGGGTTTTTATTTTTTATATATTTATTCACTATTTATTTATTTATTAATTTGTTTTTTAATTAATTGTTATTTTTCGATTTTTATTTATTTATTTATTTGCTTATTCATTTACTAATTTTTTTTAATTATTTATTATTTTTGGTGTTTTTAGTTTTAGTTATTTATTGATTTATTTTGTAATTAACTATTATTTTTGTTGGTTTCAATACATTATTTATCTTTTAGTTATTTTAAAGCTTTTATTTTCGTTGTTTTTTTTGATTATTTATTAGCTATTTATTTATTTGCAGTCCACCGAATTGTACCGGATGACCATGTACTGGATTGCGGAGGAAGGGCGGGGAACTGGCGGGGATGATGGGACGAGCCGAGTTGAGCTGAGAAGTTGTGACGGGGAACTTCTGGCCGTTGTCAACGCAGCCTTTGCCCAGCGGATCCGGACTGAAGGGACCGGAAGGCTTGCCAGTGGAAGGTGTTTATATGCTTTGTAAAAACATGTGTGGGATGGGTTGGATGAATGCTGGATTTAATCTGGTTTCTCCGTATTTTATCAGCACTATTATTATTGCTATTACAATAGTTGTAAATGTCATCAGGTTTGGGATTTAATAAAGGAAAATAGTAAATAAATAAAAATTACAACGGTATATTCTTATTTAGTAGCACTATTTGATTTTTTCGTTTGAATTATTTTTCAGGATTCTCAATTTGAGCGGCTGCGATTGTGCTGGCGGATTCAACTGTTTCATGGAAACCCAAACGGCCCTGGGAAGTCGGGATAATCCGCTCGTCCCCTTTGTCTCTGTTGGTTAGCTTTTTTTTATTTTTTACTTTTTTAAATAAACCACATTTGATTTATTTGACTTTGTTTTATTTATTTAATTACTACAGAATTTTATTAATTTTATTTTCTGGCTCTTATTTATTTTTGTTACCTTTGGATTTTATTAGTTTTATTTATTTTATTAATTCTACCATGATGATTTATTTCGTTTGTTTTAATATGCTTTGGGGGATTTTTGGATTTCAAAAATTTTACTAGCGGGAGTTAATTTGTTTTTTATTAATAATTACGTTTTTGATATTTTAATCATTTGATTGATTTAATAAATCCTTAATTATTATTTATTTGCGGATTGGATTTGATATGACTTAGGTTTTTTTGAATTTCAGCGAGCAAAAACGTTAAATTTGGAACGCGATTTTGGATTGAGCAACTCGCGGGCATGCGCCTGCCAGATGGTACGAGCAAGCGTTTTTCGAATATTTACCTCAACAATAGTTTCACAGTTATTTGTACTAATTTATACTGTCCAATCAAATGGCGGGAAATGGAACTATTTGAATTTGAACTTTGGGGAAAAAAATTTAAATCCTATTTTTTAGGGAGGATTCACAATGGTTGCGTCCGAGTGGATGATTATTGCCCCTCCTGCGGCCGGGCTCACTTGGATCTGTTTATTGGCGGGAACGGGAATTATGGCGCCGTGCTGCGCAGTGCGCTCCTGCCAGATTTTGTGGATGCTGAAAGAGGGTCACTTTGTTCAATGTTGGATGAAAAGTAATGAAGAATAAAAAAAATTGAGGAGAATTTGGCCAGGAAATTCTGTGCTGGTAATTTTGATCATTTGTTTTTTCATTTATATTGCATTTTTAAAATTCCCGCTCGATATTACTTTGAATTTGAATGGTAGCACGGGCGCGAAGCCTTCGAAATTTCCCTGTGATTTTTAGCGGCTATTGAATGTGGCTCATACATTCTGCCCTTGACAGCTTTCCTGGTCTATGCGCTGCTAGACTTTGACGCGCTCAAAGAAGTAGGGGGTAAACCAGGGGCGCTGTTCCTGCGCGCCACGGCGCTGTAGAATGAGTCGGTGCGGCTTGGCGAGCCAAACTTGGCGCGGCAGAACTGAGCAGAGCCAGCCGTTGGCAGTGAGACTTTGACTAAACTCCTCAGCCGCCGCGAGTTTCACTATGACCTGTTCAAGGGTGAGGCGCCTTAAGGGCGCGAAACAGACAAATTCGAGGTGGTCATGGTTGAGGAGGTGAGACAGGGTGTCGTCCGCGCGAACTAGATCCTTTGCCATCTCATCCAGTTGGATGTAGCAGCAGCAGATGCAGAGGCACTTGAGGGCACGAGCCCTTGGCAGGGCACTCAATTCCGCCACTGAAAGGGTGAACCTCTGCAGGCTGAGTTTGACGAGTGTGGAGGGGAGGTGATCCAGATTTAATATTTGAGATGCGCCCTTCGCAGGCGTCGGCGCGAAGGGCCCTACGCGCTTGAGGCGAAGGGACTCCAGCCGGCGGCACGCTTGGAAAATCCTCAAGTTGAAAGTCTCCTCCTGTGCATTCCGCCCCACATGGATCGTCCCTTCAAATTCCACCAGGGTCGCGCTATTCTGGGTCAGGAGGGCCCTTAGGGTCCTGAGGTCAACTCCCGTCTGGATTTCCAGTTGAAGGATCCGGAGGGAATGCTGGGCTTGGAGCAGGCGGGTAAACTCGGAGCAAATCTGAGATTTGGACGTGCAGCCCGAAATGGCGGGAAGGGCAAGGGAGCAGTGGGTCAACTTGACCTGGGTCAAAAAGGACAGGTTCCCCTCACCGTGGACGTAGAGCTGGTCCTCCAGTGCGGGGTAGTTGGGTGGGACGTGCGCCTCCGCATCCGGAACAATGGCCGTATCCAGCTCGTGACCCGTGTGGAAGACGACCTGGAGGTGGCGAAGGGTCCGGGCATGTCGCCCAATGAACATGAGGACGGGGGCGAGGAAGGCGCATGGGTAGTGGCGCCCAATGTTGAGCATTCGGAATGTGAGGCTCTCCAGCCGGCCATAAGGGTTCATCAGGATCTGGTCCAAGTTGAACCGGATTTGCTTGAGGCTAAAGGGGGACTTGACCCCTCGGCCAGGGCCCCTTCGCTGCTCCAGCTGGAGCTTGTCCAGGTGGAAGGTGAGCGTCCGGAGCTGTGGGAAGTACTCCAAGGGGTAGTGGTGGGTCCAGTCCTCGAAGAGTCCCACCGTCGTCAAGGGTTCCATGGAGAAGGTGAGGGACTCAAGGGCCCGCCAGCAGTCGAGGAGTTTGAGGAAATTTTTTGAGCTGATCCGCCGGAGGAACCGAAGGCTTCTGGGCTCGGGGAGTCGGAGAAAGTCCTTGTGCCTTAGGTGGACCGTCCCGAGGTCATGGACGTCGTAGTGGAGGATCTCTATGGGGAAGGGGCGGGACTGTTTGAATTTCAATTTGAAGCGGGAAATTTTGGCGGGAGTTAATGTCGTTTCAAAACCGAAGCAAAAGTCAATTTGGGCCGACCATGTGCGGCAGACACGGCGGAGGGCCAGGATTTCGGATTGGGACAGGAACGAAAAAATCCGGAAATTGATCTGAAATTTGAAAAATTCCCTTGTGTAATTTTGCTAAAATTTCCCGCCTTTTTCAAAGTAGTAATAAGCCTGCGCAGTCACCGTCAAAAGCGCAATATTTCTATTAGATTTTCTTCACATTGAATGTCATTTTAAATTTGCCAAACCCGGCGGGAAAACTAACTTACTTCAGGAGGACAGCAGGCGTAGCAGGAGCGCCCGTCCGACACATTGCTAATGACGTCACCCTGATCGCAGGATTTTGATTCGATGACCTGCTGCTGCGCCGCTGAATTTCGCTTCGAAACCAACAACAATAACGGCGGGACGAACGGGAAAAACGACCACCGGCTCGGGCGGAGCTGCGACAAGGAAGTGCGCAGACTTGATGAAATACTGGTGGCGGTACAGGGGGAATTTTCAAACAGTTTTGAGCAAGTTGGATCTGTTGGATTTTAATTAAAATTTTCTGTCACATTCTCAGCTACAATCCGAACATTGCAAATTGGAAAATAAAATATTTAAAACACTGAAAATTTTGACGCCTTTTCAAATACTCATCATTTTTATCACCTAAAATTTGCAAATCTCCGATGGATTCCCCATGATTTTGCTCTTGACTCTGCTGTTGCTGTTGCTGCTGTTGTTGTTGTTGTTGAAGCGCCAGGATTTTCTGACTGCAATGAGCAATCCTGAGAGATCTGAATGCGTCGAAACTCTCCGCATCCACATCTTCCTCATCCGTGTCATCCGGAAATTTCGGGGTCAGAAAAGATGCTAAAGGGCAAGGCAGCGCGGTGGCGCTGGACGAATTAGGAGGACGACGACACAAATTTGGAATATTCATCACTTCAAAAATTTACCGCCAATAATCAAATCATTTTGAAATTTCAAGTATATTTAGCATCTCAAAACCGGGCTGCAAATACTATAGTGGTTTCGAAATACTATGCTAATAATAATAATTCCAATAAGCCCTAAAAATCCATTGTTATTGTAGCAATAATGCAGGACTACATTTATTAGTAATTATTGCAATTATTATCGAACAATTCGTTTGTTTTTTCTTAAGAAGTAATGATAGTCAATTATTAAACTATTAATCTACATTTAGATTTCGAATAAAAGCCAATAATTTGTCTAACATTCCATTATGCGGTTTGTAAATTTTCCAAGTTTTTCAAAACATTTTCCGTGGGGCACCTTTGGCAACACTGAAAAGCGCGGCAACCGTGCCGTCCATCGCTCACCCGGTCATCTCCGCCTCCGCGAGGATTTATTAAGTGCAGTGCTAAAATATTTTCCAGTTTTCCAGTACATCATTTCATTTGTTGCCATTTTTGATTTTCCCAGTTACATTTATTGAAAAAATTAAAATTTCCCGCCGTGTTTACTGTTCAAAGGGACCAGCAATAAAAGTAGGGTACATTTTTATTAAAAAAATACCAGCAGACTGCTGTTTATTACATGCTGAAAAAAATCAGGTCAATTGGGAAACCTGTGCAGCTGTGGCCAGACGTTATTCATGATCATCGTGATGTAGCGGATTTACGGAAGTTCAATTCAGTCTGCTGCAGCATGTTCGAGTCGTGTTACAATAACAATAATTATTGTAATTGTAATTACTTGGCATCTCTCTGCATCATCAACATGTGTCAATCAGTGCTGTGTGCTCATTTTTGCCCTGATTTCACCGTGTTTGCAACAGTAGCAGCAGCAACTGCAACAACGACGATGACGGCGACCATGTTTGAGAACCATCACTACTGCTCACGATTCCATGTGAATGTGAACATCCACAGCAAAATTCCACAGAGAAGACAACAATTTCTTTAAGAGTGGTAACAATTTCGAAAATTCGTAGCCTTCATTATGGAACAACGTCGGTCAGTGACATGGGCCACAGCTAGCTTAATTGCTGTTATTCTACTTGGAACATCCTATCCTGATCCGACTTTGGGGACGACGGTGGATTCCCAATCCACAAAGCCGGGCTCGTCATCATCATCCCTGATGAGTCAGAACAGTAGCCAGAGTTGTCGGGATAAGTACAACCAGTGTGCGGGTAAATCATTTCACAGCTTACAATGAATTTTGTTGAATTCCCAGCGAGATTTTCAATGCGACTGCCTGATGCTGATGAGGATGCGCTTCCTGACGAGATCTTTTCGGAGAGCTGACATGAAAACTTATGGAGCTATTTGGGGGTGCAACATTATTAATTTACTGATCTGCTGTAATCTTTTTTTAAAGGAAATATCGATCTGGAAAAGCCCTACGTCGAGGTGTGCAACATGTCCCTCCAGTGCGTCTCCGACTACTTCGAATGCGAGCAGAAGCTGGGCGACAATAGCATCTTTCACATTTCAGAAAAGACCAAGTCAAACGTTCCCGCGGCTCCCGTTCCGGACACTTTCACGTTGACAATTTTGAAAGATTTGATGAGACTAATCTCTGAAGATGAGAACAATATTGACGGGGATTCGAATTCGGAAGACTCCCGCTTAACGGAAAATAGTTTCGAGGGGGATTCAAAGTTGGCAGATTCCCGCTTATAACGGAAAATAGTTTTGACGGGATTTTAAATTTGGAAGATTCCCTCTCAATCGAAAATGATGGGGATTCAAAATTGCCAAATTCCCGCTTGAACAACAACAGCAAATAAAGAATACATGGTCGTTTGCGCTCACATTAATTCCGCATTATTATTACTATCATTATTATTATTGACTTGATTTAAAGTCCACAAATGTAATCATTACAGACTCCCGGTTGGAAAATCCAAAGTGTTTTTCCCATAGATTTGGTGAGGATCAACAATTATTATTGGAAAAGTTTTTCTCATAAATTCTTCATCACTAAAGTCTTGAACGCACTACGACGAAATTCCTTGCGGGAATCTAAAAAAATCTACCCACATTCACTATATTGGAAGTTCACTCCGCATCTTCCCAAACATCACCGTATTGATTCTTCTTCTTTGCTATTCCGGGAGAATTTGAACCAGTCGGTGGTGGTGGCGGTTGTGCTGGCCTTCGTCTGAATTTTTTTTAAAAAAAATATACATTTAGAAGTTTTAAGATTTTTGTAAATTAATACTGTTTTTTTATCAGAATCTTATCGGATTCTTCAGAAATCTAACAGAAATGAGGAAGATATCCACGGGATATTTGAAATCCCGCTGAAATAAAAATAAATCTTACTCCGCTTGCTGAGCCGGTTGACTTCGATACCGGCCGGTTTCATAATCCACCCGGTTTTGCCTCCTAAGGTCATCGTAGGTGAGATTATACTGTTGCCGCGGCGGGGGCAAGTTCTCATCGTTGAGCATCTGCTCCGTGGCATCCACCGGCCGACCAATGTCAATGCTGGAGTAGTGAGCCGATGACTCATTTTCCAAGGCATTGAGCGGGAGGGTGTCGATCATGTCGGACCGCAAGTCCGAGTAGGACTCACTCCCGGGACCGCTGAGAGGTGCCGTGGAGGCGGAGTCGGACGGACCTGTTGCCGTGTAGAACTCTGGCTCCAAAGTCAACCTTTTCGGCCAGCAAAATGTTAATTGAAGGAACGAAAATCCCGGGAAAATCAAAAATTTGTTGCCGATTTGTCAAAACCACTTACGACTCCTGTATGCCCAGCCGCCCCTTCTGCCTCTTCAAATATTCCGCCAACTGACTGTCCGGCAAGTTCATGAGTTTCTCCATGCATTTGGCCTGGTAGGAGAATTTCCCGATAAAGTATCCCAACGAGGCTGCCGCCACCACCTTGGGAACCGCGCCCCATTTCGGACTCGCACTAAGTTTTCCTGTGAAAATAAAGATAAAATCCCAATTTTCACATATTTTTCATTTCTTGACCGCAGGATCAACACTATTATTTATCTTTTTGACAACAATGTTTTTGAACATTATAAATCCAAAAAATGCTCCGAAAATTACGTACCGGATTTCACCCCCATGTACACCAAGGAACCCAGAGCCGTTCCCAGAGGTAGACTTCGAAACCAAAAACTCTCCCGGTTGCACTCCCGCAGAACTCTCATCTCCTCCGGTGAGAATTTATAGCGCTGGGAATTCGGGAAATAACGAAAAAAAACAATGACAATTAGTACAAAGTATTCCGAGTATTTTAATTTCTAAACCCTGCAGCAAAAGTCTCAGAATTTCACGCCCATTTGCTCATCGAAAATCCCAACAATAAATAGTAGTCTTACATTTACTTTCCAAACCCCCTCACGTTCAGAAAAGCACTAATGGAGCACACTGTAGAAACGGCGAATTTCTCGTCCAAACCCGGCCAAAATGTTTAAAATCTCCGTTCATTCTCATTATTATTCCTCCAAATAGTTCCGGAAATTATTTTTAAATAATAATTTTTTGGCACTAATTGTAATAATTTATTGCTAACAACAATGTTTTCAACAATAAAATCCCATTCGAAAGTGCCCACGTAAAGGTGGGCGGGAGGAATTCAAGAAAAACTGGAAAATGTTCCGAAAAAATAACTTCAACCAGGTTCAATAGGATTCAAAATACCCGGATTCCCGCCAGGAAAATCTATTATTCTTTCGTACGGAGAGTTCAAAACCCTGGAAATTCTCATGAAATTTCAGTTTTAAAAGCATATTCATTCAGAAATCAACAAACTCTGTCGTATTTCCCATACAAATAGTCAACTGCATGGACATGGTCGGCGAGGCTGCTGCTGCTGCTGTTGTTGTTGTTGTTCGAGTCAACAGCGAGTCTGGCCGCCACTCTCAAGCCGTATGTACATGACGTGATGAGGTCCTGGCCAACTTTGACAGCTGAGCGTGTGGGGCAAACAACGTGGAGAGCACGAGGATTTCAAATCCACGTCACACTTCCCGCCACGGGGGCGGAGTTTGGCAGAACGTAAACATGATATAACCACATGTATGTACGGCCCATATAGTACATAGGAAGGCCCGTATTTCCACACTACCTGATTTGATCATGATATTATGACTACACACACACGCTACGATTACAAAAGCCTACATGCTTACAACTATGGGAAATCACCTGAGGATATTGTTGCTGTTGCTGATCCACAATTTGCCTTGGTGGACCGCCGCTGCCGTCCCCGAAATTTCGGTCCATTTTGTCCAGAAAACTTCTTCCGTCCCGTCCCCTCCCCTCACTCAAAAATTCAATTCGGCCGTCTCTTTCGGCACTGCTGGCTTTTCAAGTATTATTTACGTGTATGAGATGATGGAAACGAATTTCCCGCAGATTTTCAAATTCTCTTAAGTGTGGGAAAACAGGAACGATCGGGGGTGAAGATGATGATGGCGAGACTCAATTCACAAAGTATACTCTTCTGTGCCGGCACTTGAATTTTCGACAATAATTGCGAAATGTCCCGCTAGAAATTTAAAGTAATGCACGCGGACTAGCAATATGGGATATTTGAATGGGAATTTCGAAGGAAATTACTGAACAATTTTAGTATGACTTTTCAAAGTGAATTGGCGGCAGCAGTTTAAATCTGCCGAATAACTCTCAGGCTTTGACCGCCGGTTCTCACGCAGGGATGTGCAAACAATTAGAATTTTAAGGAGAATGATGAGATGAATGGGATGATGGATGGATGGGAAGCGGAAATTGGAGAATTTTTTTCAATCTATCTCAATGCCACGGATGCGGAGATGAGATGAGGAGGTATTGCAGTGAGAAGGAAGAGGAGCGAGATTGTGTGGAATGGAGAGAAAATGTTAAAGGTGGCGCGTCCAAGTTTCTCTACTGTGGAACCAAGTTTGAACACTTGACTTTCTCCTACTCATTGTGAGGGACCCTGTGTTGTGCTCCACGAGATATTTGAGGTCATTTTCAAGTTTTCCGCTCGGTTTCTTCGTGGAAATCCAAGGGGACGTGTCCGGCTTGCCATGAGGTAAGTGTGAACTTTGGAGGTTCCCGGTAGGGACTTCAAATCCCCCGGTCAACTTCCCGTCTCCGCGTGGTTCTCGTCCGTGTAGTAGTCGTTGTGGCTGCTGTTGTTGTTGTTGTTGGTGGTGGTGGAAGTCGGGAAAAATTCGTACTGCTGTCGCGGCTCGATATAGTATCCAAAAGACTCCATGAGAGTCACGTAATTGTTCACGGTGTCCGTCCGTTTAAAGTATGTCTCAGGATTTTATTTTATGACGGGGATAAGACGTGTAGATGCCATGGGGATATCGATGGAATAAATAATACAGGATAAACCCAGGTTGGTTACTGTCTGTGGGACATATGGAGCCGGTTTGAGGGATTCCTCTGACTGTGAAACCTCACGGTTTGACACCTGAGAAATTCCGAGCTAATTTCTTGGCCGTCATGTTTTGGCCACCAGTTGGTCCGACTTTGGGCAGCATTGGCAGTATTAATCAGGGAATTCCGAGCGTTTGATTTGCAAAACATCCAATGTTTCCACCGGATTTCCCACATGAGCTGTAGAGACTAAAAATGACGTGTTCCGGCCGGGTATTTCTAGTTTTTATTTGTCCTGATAATTTGGATACTTTTTGGATGATTTTATGGCACTTTAGTTTGTTTTAATTCATTTTGGCATGCAAGAAACTGAACTGATTATGTGCGGGCGTATTGTGTGCAGAGAAGAGTAGTAAAATCTAAGGGATTTTAGGAATTGAATAGTGATTTTAAGGAGAATGAGTGGTGGTTTGAGGTGCTGGGAAAAAGCTGGAAAATTTGGAAATATAGTAAGTTTAGTTAGAGAGGGATCGATGTTTCGTCCAAGGGAATTTCGACGATGTAGTTTACAGATGCATGTGTATATATATGAGAAAATCAATGATTTGCCTTTTGGGGAGAGTCGGTTTGCTGTAACACAGTTGAGCAACGAAAAATGGTTTCGGAATGAGGGAATATTTGTTTTTGCCAAGTCGAACATCTACATGTGTTTTATGTTTTGGAAAAACAAAGTTTGAAATGAGGCTGATTTTCCTATAGTTTTTGGAAAACAATGTTTTAGCTGTGGCAGATTTTCCTATAGTTTTTGGAAAACAATACCTGTGGCTGATTTTCCTATAGTTTTTGGAGGTGAATGTTTTACGCGAATTAGAATTTCCTATTTCTTGCAGAACATTATTTTACACAAAGTAGAATTTCCTACTTCTTGCACAACATGGTTTTACTCGAAGTAGAAGTTCCTAGTTCTTGCAGAAAATCGTTTTACGCAAAGTAGAATTTCTTAATTTTTTGAGAACAAACGTAAATTAGAATTTCCTAGCTGGATTTTGGAGAATAACGTTTCACATGAAACAGATTTGCCTGATTTTGAAGTAGAACAACGTTTTACGTCAAGTAGACTTTCCTGATTTACTTTATTGCAGAATTAGGTTTTCCACAGTTCACAGTAGACTTTTACCTTCCGTGCAGATCGTCGAAAAACAATGTTTACCACTGCTCTGCATGCTTCCCGTCGTAGTAAGTAGTCAGATTTTACTCTACTTACAAAACAATGTTTTCCCCAGTTAGATGTTTCCATCACGGAAAACATTGTTTCAGCACATGGCCAGATTTACAATAACACCTTGCTTTGGCATAAGGTGAAACAATATTTCACCGTCATCGTCGAAACTCGTAGAAACATTGTTTTACAGTTCCATCATCTTAATAGTCGCCTGCAAAGTGATAAAAAACAGTCGAAAATGAAGATGTACACTCATTCACTCGGCATATGTATAAATCGAGCTATAGGCTCATTAGACCCGCTGAGAGTTCCGACGAATTTGGAATCAATGTATTTTTTTCAAAATCATTGTTTCTTCCCCTCCCCCGGCCCTAACAATCTCTTGCAAACACCCTTTCTCAGAGTGCCTTTAGCTCAACTTCAGTTATAGCTCCTCAGCCTACTATCCCAATATATGATGGTGGTCTCGAAATTATTATAATTATTCCATACTTTTCACACGTTTACAGCGGCGCAGTTAAGCTTTCATGGTGACGTAGATTGCCATTTACTGGCACGGGACCACTGACAGACACGACGCTTCATTTTCCCGTAAAAATTCTCATTCCACCTTCCCAAAATATGCCGGGACCTCCCCAACTACTCACTTATAATATAATGATAATAATAATATAAATAATGTTCTCCGCAGACTTTATTTTGGAAACATATTTTTCTTTGTCAATCACTAATTATAAATCACCATCAGCGCCATAACTATTACAGCGGATCCATCCAGTGGAAAATGACACATGTCTGTACATTATTGTCGCCATTTAATTGTGTATAAAATAATGCCGTATAATATAACTTACTCATCAACTTCAGCTCGAAATTCCCCGCCCCCCCCAGCTTGACACGGATAGCTTATAATAATAAGCTCGTGGAAATCTGATACACTTTCCATATCACTCACTCACTCATTACTTATATTGCATTCCGCTTCTGTACGTCGTCACGGTTTGATGACATGCGCATATATGCGACTCGTACCCGCTCCGCCTGTCGTCCACTTCATACTTTTAGACTCATGTTTCCTCAAATTTCCCCCCGCCATCTTTGTCATATGAGTTTCGATGGTAATAATAATAATAATAATAATAATAATGAGCGAGTCATTAGCATTCATAAAGTCCAATATCATCATCTCCGCTTGCCCTCCTCTCCGATTCTTCCGCATTGGGAGACGCTCAATGAGTGTCCGTTATTATTCTTTTTGCAAATACTATTTTGACGACTGTGTTCGCATCCAAAATCCTTCTATGCTATGATAGTAATAAGCTTTACATTGACTTTGGTTTTTAATTGGGATTGTGCATGTGTGTAAAATGATGATGATGATGAGGATGAGGAGGAGATAATTATCATCTGCTCATGGACGGATCATACATTACATTTTTTGGAGATGCCGGGAACAGAAGAAAAGTGCATCATCAGTAGTCAGGGTGTGTAGAATTTCCAAAGTTGCGTCAGGCAATGTATGAAATAACATTTCATTCATTAGATTGCATGCATTTGTGTGTGTCTGTGCGCCGGAGTTGAAACAGGGCTTCATTGTGTGTTGTTCGTGGAACAACTTTGTAGCTGTGGTGCGGCAATAAAGCAGTTTACTTGGCACTGCGCCTCATGTTCGTGGAGCTAAATAAGCTAATAATTTAGTCAGTTTTGTATGCATAAGAGAGGAAACGGGGGTGGGCAGTGTCGGACAAACATTATATGGTGTCTGCAGTTTGTGTGCATGCTCGTTGGACATGGGCTGGATTTGCGCTGGGCGTGATTGATTGGGATATTTGCTCTGATGAGAGTTGGGAGCGGGAGAATGACGATAAGATTTTCGATCCACAATAATAGTTTAATGGAACCGCCGGCAGGGTAAATGACAATGATGATGAACTGAGAGTAATGACGACATTTGCATAGCACGGAAAGATTGAACTTGATGAAGATACTATCGGTATTGTTTACCTACCTGCGGTGGAGAATCGCTCTCAGAAACAAACTGATGAACAAGTACGCGGACGTTGGCCTTCAATACGGGCTGGCAATCGATGTAGTGAATTCAAAACCGTTGCGTTCGGTGTCGCCTTCATAGGATTCGTCACATTTGT
>WJFA01002192.1:0-17104 GCA_009870155.1 Pseudobourletiella spinata
ACCTAAAATTTCGTATCCGTATCTTCGTATCGTATTTGGTGATGCGATACGTAGTTCCGTATCAGTATTGGACATCCCTATATTGAATGAAGTGCGATGAAATGGCTGCTGTGGGTCTTCCACCGGCCCGGTCGAGTCCCGTACAGTCTATCCGGGTAGTGTATCATTATTTCATTCATCCTTCAAATTTCCAGCGTTATACAATACCTGCTCATCGCAGGTAATAACAAGACGCTTTAAAGCAACTAGTTAAGGTCTCTGTATCACGATAGCAGCACCGTTACTTTTACCGCTGCCGCAGTTACAGTATCCGCTACAACATTTTAAATTGCAGGTACATGCTGTGTGAATCTATGACGGAAATAAAGACAGGAATCTTCCAAGATTTGGCAGAGGGACGCTGCCATAATGTAAGTACGTCCGAATATCTCAGTTAAGCTGAATGTTTTTACATACGATACATACAGCATATACATCATTACAACTATTACGGACGAGAACACGTCCATCTAGTGATTTAGTAATAGGAAGTAGATCATAAGAACCCACATCAAGGGTTTTCAATCAATTCCCGAGGTACATCCACAAAAGTAATGCTACGGAAAGATTGTGCTTACTGCTAATATATATTTTTACAATAAATAACACAGCGACACAAATCCAGAGGAAGTGCAAGGCCAAGATACGCGGCTTCGGTTACCCTGACGACAATAGTACCTCAGATGGCACGCGCAAATGCCAAAAGCGCTGGACTTCTGTGCGTACAGTTAAAGGCTACTACTATTTGTCTAAAGGGTGCGATGATTTCGACCCATTGCCCGTTGTACTTGTAAATGGAATTTTGGGGCTCGGGCTACCGACCGGCGTATTCCACAGTCGGACTACTACGATAACTAGTAGTCGAGAGTGATCAAGTGGCTTCCAGGTGGCTGTTACACAAACGCCTGTTTTCTGTACGATTCTAGCCTTCCCAGTGAGCTTTAAAAGTGACGACGCGATCAGGGAATCGCGGCCTTAAAATGATGGTGGGCGATAAAGAGAGGGTTGGATCGTGCACGTCGCTCCCACAAACGTTCTTATCCTCTTATTGTGGTTCTGGGGACCGAGGCCATGAATTTACACAGATTTACAGCCTTTTAGACTTCAAGCCTCCATACCTCGGATTTTCCCCTCCCCATCCCGGGCTATGCGTGCTGAATAATGACGTCGGGCTGCCCCGTATGGCATCATAAATCTGTCACGCATTATAAAAGTCATCACAATCGGGAATGGAATCGGTTTAAAACTCAGGTCAGGTACCCGAGGGAAGTAAATGTTCCTTCAGCCTGCCGCACCACGTGCCCAGATGTGGTCAGAGGGGTGACCACAGTACCTAGAGAGAGTCAGTTGTGAGTGCAGTAATGCTACTATTTCTCGTGCAATGTCAACGCGTCTGTCGATAGTCGTAAATCTTAATCGGTCAAACTTCCCAGTCGCAGATGAAAGACCAGCGTTCAATACTCAAGTGACTACATTGCAGTGAGCTTTCTGTAGACTCAACTGTACTTCTTACTTCCGACAATTTCAGTCTTGAGTAACTGCTGCCTCTGACTGAGGAAGGGGAGCATTTTACCTTGGCTTAACCAGAGGTCTATTAGTATATTTTTTCATCCAACTTTATGGAAAACTTCGTGGTCCAGTGATTAAGGGAAACATCCGTCCTGTGCCTTAAAATGTTGGGTACTTCCTGCGTCAGTTAGTGCTCGTTGTGCCATACAAACTTAAAAACTCCGACTCTCCTGCTCTCTTCAAGATGAGCAATAAAGTAGGAGCTGCGGAAATGTAAGGGAATAGACCATTCAAACACAATAATACTATTCAAATTATAATACAGAAACCAAAATCCAGGGGACATGAATACTACCTCCGTTGCATTCAGAGCGAAAATTTATGCTAAAGTTTTAACTTCATAAATGCAGGGCTGCGCAGGGAAATCCAGAAGCTGCCCCGGATGGAACCTTCCAGCCCGGAACGGCGATGAACGCAACTTCCTCCATTGAGATTTCCATTTCTTGTCGGTTAGAGAACAACCAGTGGAATATTCTATAGCAATAAAAACTGCAGCGAGTGTCTCCTATGTTAAATGGTTCTTTTTTTGAAGTAATCTAGTAGTATGCTATTCACAGTGTCACCTGTGCTGGGAGGGCAATCCATCTTCACACTTCTAAAATATTTTTTCCTTGTGCAGCGACCTAGCTAACAAAGATGTATTGTCCAAGTCCGATCCAATTTGTGTCGTATTCCAACGTCCATTCAATACAAAGAAATGGGTGGAAGTCCTAAGAACCGAAGTTTTGGACAATAATTTAAATCCAGATTTTGCAACTAAGGTTTGTCCGTCCATATTCACCATTAATACCGCTATTTATCACCTCGCTGTCATATCTTATTGAATCAACTGATGGATTCTGCGGATATTCTAGCTTCAAATGGAGTATAGATTTGAACAGTCACAAATGCTACGCTTCGAAGTTTATGACATGGACGATGATGATCCCAATTGCCCTCTGGATGACCAAGATTCCATTGGCTACTTGGAATGTACGGTGGCAAACATTGTTTCTGCTGGAGCAAAGGGATTTGTCCAAACCCTCGATTCCGACGAGGGAGGAAAGACTGGGACCATCATATTGATAGCAGAGGAGCTCGCCAAACACAAGGATGAGGTGAGTTTTCTATAAACGGCCCGCGCGGTCAAATTGACTTTTACCCGTAGGGTGAACACTGTCATTATTGCATCGGCATTAGGGCGATCTGTTTGATTGTCTGACCATTAATGTTCAACTAACCCTAATATAAGCAGATATTTTAGGTAGACTTTTTATCTTGTGTTTCAGATCCATTTGAAACTGTGTGGCAATGGAATGGGGTCATGTATGACCTGCTTCATGCCCAACACCTTCTACGCTATCTCAAAAATAAATGACGCGGGGAACTACGTACTTGTATTCCGAAGCAAGACGTTACGGGGCTCCAATCCGGAATATCCATTACTGACGATTTCCGGTCGGAGTCTGTGTAATGGGGACAAAGATAGGCAGTTGAAATTGGAGTGCTGGCGAAAGAATTACAAAGGAGAGGATGAGCTGCTGGGGTACTGCTCTTCAAACCTGAACAGAATGGCTAGTGGGATGGATGATCGCCTTCAGCTGACGAACAGGAATGGTCAGGTAGGATGGCAAGTCGTTCATTTTTTTAAGCTTATTTGTGGACCGCTTCAGTAATTTTCATACAATTAACTTTGAATAGAGTATTAGTTCGAGTTTCTCAGTGATGAGCTGCCAGATCATTCCCGTTTTCACCTTCTTGGACTATGTGCAGGCCGGGACAAAACTCCACTTAGTATTTTCTATTGATTTTACGAGTAAGTTACTTTGAGACTTCCATGGGGTTTAAATAGATAGAATGGCGAACAATAATCCATAGTATTAATTTTTTATTAGGTTCCAATGGTGACCCAAGTCATCCCAGTTCGCTTCACCATGTTTCTCCTGATCCTAAAGTCACAAATGCATATGAGCAGGCCATAATTGCTGTGGGTACTGTAATTAAAGATTACGACAATACCGGCATCTTCCCCGTGTATGGATTTGGAGCTCGAATTCCTCCAATAGGAGAAACATCTCATCTCTTCCCGATCACCCTCGGGAAATCACCGAATTGTCAAGGCATCGATGGAGTTCTTAAGGCTTACAAGTGAGATGGTTTCGTTCAAGTTACAAAGTACAGAGATTGGTTTTAAGCGGCTACCGTGTACACAGTACTAAAAGGATTTTCAAGTAACCTTTTCCATTTTCAGGAGCTGTATCAGTAGAGTACAGTTATTTGGACCAACAAACATGGCACCAGTAATCAACCGAGTCATAAATATCGCATCACAAACAAAACCTGGCCAGCATTACTACATTTTAGTCATTGTGACTGACGGCGTCGTCACAGACATGCACCACACGAAGGAGGTATCGTAATGTATTTAGTGTTTTCGTTAAGTTCTGTTTGTGAAAAAAAATCATTGCTATACAAACCAAATCACCTTAATCCCGTTAGGCAGTCATCAAAGCATCCACACTGCCTATTTCAATCGTCATCGTGGGAGTAGGGGAGGCGGATTTCGAAGCTATGGAGGAGCTGGATGGGGATGGGACGCTCGTTACCTATATGGGGAAGGTTGCAGAGAGGGATGTTGTCCAGTTTGTTGAATACCGAAACTCTGAGTCCTGGTTGAAGCGAACTGGGGAGGCTACGGGTTATAACGTGCCAGTTGCAGCAGGTGGGACAAAACCAGGACCAGGCGTTGCTGGAATGGTCAACTTCGCTTCAAAGGAAATGACAGCTTTGGCAGCTCAAGGTCAATTAGCAGAGGAGATTTTGGCTGAGATCCCAGAGCAGGTCTCCAGTTACATGAAATCAAAGGGACTGCAACCAAGCATGATCAGCCTGGAGGAATCGAAACCTGAAGATGCTTTCGTGGGAGCAGAAGGCCCTGACGACTCTAACGCGACGGACAAGAAGAAGGGCAAGACGAGTAGCTGGAATGTGATGCTGCTCGTAAATAAAGGCCGCGCCAAGTTCCGCGCCAACCCGAAACTTAATGGGGAACAAAACCTAGAGTAGGACCCGTAGGGACAGCGACTTTTCTTATGAACGTTAATGTAATCATGCCTTTCGAGAAGAAACGAGTTAAGTAAGACGCAGTTGTACTTGTAGGAATGAATGCTCAAAGTTTTGATAAAAACATTCGAAGGGAAATTACAATTTTTTAGGTTTAATTTTCTAATTATCACGGTAGTTCTTCAATATAATCCCTACGTTTCGTTTGGCCCACATTGACTTGACTGCGATTTGCATCCATTGCATTCCATAAACTAAATAATATGAAATTTATTTAATCAATCCAAACTGTTTTCCAGAAATTAAATTATCAGAAAGATCCACACAGAGGTGGAAATCTTGATTGGGGACGAAAATAAAGGATTCCCACAAAAGATGCGATTATGGCACCGTTACATTAGGGATTCAAAGCACTTTACTTATTGACAGTCCCCCTCCCCGGCGGAGTCCCCCGTTTTTTAATCTTGCCAATTCAAAAAATCTAAAGACATTATTATTCCACTACTTTTTTTGCCCACATGTTATGTGTTCCGTTCCGTAGTTGCAATTTCAGAATGCAAATTCAGAAAATAAGACCTCAGTAATTTACCTATTATTACATCACTACCTAATATTGCCAGTGGCAATGTAGTGAATATTATAATAGCCATCACTGCATTGATAAAGCCGAAATTTAAGGATCACCCGTGGATACGATTATGCGATCATGACATCCGATCAAACGAATTTCCACTTGAATTGATGAAAAATAGAATTTACTTTAACTCTATTTAAAGATGCTTTGGCGTGTGCCGTGGCAATGGGAGTGTAACTACTAGGTACTATACTATAGTACTGACACTGGTACTGGCTTGGCTGGGGTTAACTTGCCATAATAATTCATATACCATTTTACAAATACACACCCAGATCAGAATACCAGTGACCTCTGAGGACACTCTAGTTGAGCGTTTTATAATTACTCTTAATAACCTAAATGATGCGATTAACTTATGATTATACCATCTTCACTGCATAAATTTCTGAGATTAATACTGAACTAATTCAACCTAATTTAATAACTAGTTATCCCGTACTTCACGCAACTTTCTTCCTTAAAAATGGCAGCTACGATAAAAAAGCCACCGGGATTCTCCAAATCTAAACTGAAGTTTCAACAGCTAGCCATGCCGGATACCAGCTCAAGCATTCCGGGTATACTCGGATTCGGTAATCATAACACAGCTCCCACATCCAAGATGCTGGACGTTAGATTCTACACTACTCCAAATACTCCTCCACATGAGGAGAAGAGGCCATTCGATCCTGACGAAAATCGGTCGAAGAACGAGAGGCAACGCAACCTTTTCGTTACACGCCAAATGAAGGAACTAATGACGGGATATGAAACGAAGAGCAAGTGGGACTATTTTGCTCACATGGAGGAAGCGGAGCGAGAAAGACGAAGCCGGAAACTTAACAAAATCATCAAACTGGTTGGGCCAAACCTTCCATATTGCGGTCCGGACGATGAGGTGGATTACCAATCGAAAGCCGAACTTATGGCACTAACGGGGCAAATGAAGAATGACTACTGGACAAAAATATTCGTAGGTATACTTAAGTCACCTGTGCCCTACCTACCAAGTTAGATTAATGCATTGTGTAGCAGCTTAAAATATCTTATAGGACAAGCTATCGACGACAGTGACTCAGTCGGCGTTCATTGCCCTATTGGAGAAGGAGATTAAAGGGGAGCTTCAGCGATGCAATTGTGAAGCTCCAGTGTATGAAATGAACCAGATTTACGACGATATTCGACACGGTAGATTGACAGGTGTGTCAGGTGAGTTCGCACTTGACCCAGAAAACCTGGAAGAATACGTCAGTGTGCGAGATTCCATGGACGAGCCGGAGGAGAAACTCGTGGCTCGACTCAAGATCTACAGACGTTCGCTCTCAGCAATGATCCTTCATTTCAAGAACCTCCGGCCAGTACTTCGTGCTATAAAAATTAACTATGACGGTCTGCTGGGACTTCGAGAGCGTCAACTCCATAACATCAAGTTCTTACAAAATAACATTGGCTTCACTGAGCGTTGTTACGACATTCGTATCGCAAAAGTAAGGTCAGAAGGATATTACCAACTGTGCGAGGCAGAAAAGCGTTGCCTTCTACTTCTTCGCCACGTTGATAAACAGGACGGTGCGATCCGTACTATGGTCGAAATTCTGAACAAGTAAATGTATAGCCTATAGTAAAATATTTTTTACAGATCAGAATGTGATGAAATGCAAAAGCCTATAAAAGCAAATGGTTTCATGTACAATTCCAAAATTTTCAGCTTGGAGCATTCGCTGGAGGAAGAGAAAACGTTGAAAATAGCATCCGAGGATAAGCGCAAAAAACTAATAATGGAAATCAACGACCTCCGGCGGCAAATGCAAGAGACAGCTAGACTTCTAGGACAAGAAGCATCATTACAAGCATCTGCGGCAGAGGAAGAAGCTGCCGAAGAGGATTTGAATACTGTTAATGATTCTGGTGTGCTACGGGGAGCGCTTGAAAATTCCCGGAAATCACTTTCTGAAACACAATACAGGTGCAGCCTATCCCTTTGCTTTAGTTATCAGTGCATTAGTGATACCTGGCTTAAGTTCCAATTCCTTCAGACTATTAATACTAGAAGCTGACTATTCAGATGTGATTCCCAAGAAAGAATTCGAAGTGTTGGAGGGACACATGAAGGATGCCCAAGAGCGGCATAAGAGTGTGAAAGAGGAATATGATAATCTAACTGCGCAAGTGCAAAGTTTAAGGGATCAGATTGACTCCTTAATAGCTGACCGCGATGACCTGCAGGATCTCGTTTCAAGCCTTCAATTCAAGGCAACTCCTCGACCTAGCTGGTCCAAGATTGCAGAATTCGTGGAAGGAGGAATAACTCGGTGGCAGGAAATATATCAAGGGAAAAGTTCCAAAGAAATTGTTGATCAAGTCGTTGAGGTGCTCACTGGCAAAAAAGTCAAGGGACCGCCCGAATTCATTCAACCGTTGGGTACGAATAACGATGTTCCGGTGTACCTTCGCTATGAAGAACCGGTCCGACAAAGGCATTTCACAAGACGGGAGTGTGCCTGCCTAATTCATGACATTCAACAAAGTCGGATGGATCAGCTGGAAGTGGTACGAAAAATGCGGGAGACTCAGGATGATGACTATGCTAGCGGTGAGCACCTGCCAGCAATTCTTCCATTTGACGAATTCGTCACCCGTTATTTCAAAGAACGGCAACCATGGCCAAGTTTACGGACTGAGTATTGCTACAACTTGGTCGAAGCTTGCCGGAAGTTCACGGACAACAAGCTTGTAACATTTCTAGGCATCCTCGAGGGCAGGATTGATGAGTGTGTCATCCACCAACTGCGAAATGACATTGCCCGGGTTCGGAATGTTCTCATCGAGAAATCAAATGCAGGTGTTCTTGATGTTTCTGTGACACTGATTGACGTTTGAATTTTGAATTAAATCCTGTTATTGGGTTTGATTTTGCAGGAGGTCATGCGATGGGATCACTTCCCGCTTCTGAGTTTCCTGGTGCGATGCGTGAGGCGTTCCCTCAGAAGACTGATGACGCAATCAAGGCACTTGTTCAAGCTGCTGGTAAACAAACTGGGGCAGTGGCTGACTGGTTCCTCATGAAATACGTCAGTTTCTTTGTGATGACGGATGAGGGTCTGGTAGGAGATTTCATAGAGGAAGTTGTGAAGCAGTTCGACGACGACCGCTTAGAGTATATCTATGAGATACTCAATGTTCTTCTATCTGAGCTGGGAGTATCCCTACAGTCTGCCGAGAGGGAAAACGACCCTGCAGGGGAAACAGACGTATCCATGCAACTAATTTACCATGCCATCACAGCCGTGGATTCTATGTTTCGTAATGATTCTATCGTGAAATTAAAATTTGGCCTGTATTCGAGTCAGAATCTTTCGGCTTGAATGTAAAAAAGATATGTAATTTTCAGCGGAAGAAAAAATTGCATCTGCTATAGCATGGATATTTTTTGGAGAGTCGACGTTGCCAGGTATGCCACCGAAGGGGCTATCATTAGTGAGATACTTGCAGGAGCATTCCCGGAACACTTCACTACCCGACGCTGACTCTGAGGAAGATGATGACGGGGACATTGCCGAATTTGAAAGGTGTGTGGAGGAGATCCGTAATCGGAACGATGAGTCAATGTTAGACGAAACTGGAGCTGATGTGGTAGATGAAAAGAAGCGAAAAGCTGAACTTAAGAAGCTTAAGGTGCTACCGTTGAGAATCGTGATTGTCCGTCTCAAAGGCAGTTGCATGTTTCGTATGACAAAGCGAGCAAATCCAGGATCTCCATCAGGAAACGATACTCAGGCTAAACCTTCTGTCAACCAATTGAAGGACACGCCTAAGCGAAGGAGCTTACTAGGGGTTAAGAAACATGGCGGAAGTACTGCTCCCAGGTCATCCCCAACCAGAAGGGGTTCACGTGTACATAAATAAATCACATCATGATTCCATTATAGCATCTCAAATATCCTTGAAGTTCTTTATCCTCCCACGGTCGCTTTGTTGTGTAATGTGTGTGACAGACAAGAAGGACTGCAAAACATCAAGTTTACTCTGGTGGTATTCTCGGTTCAAGCATTTTCCCGTGTGGGCATTAAAACATCTGCCACGTAGTGATTGCCTGGCGAATACAACAGCCACCATGAATTCTGCTGGCTGTGAACAATAAATTCCCAGAGGCTTTAGCTCAAATGAAGATGCTGAGGTCGGGAATAAGCACTGATCAGTACATTCTTGCACAAGTACAGAATTAATTCTTCTAGTGTTCTAAAACCGAATACCGACCATGAATTTCAAAGTTTAGCGTCCATCGCAGAGGTCGAGGTCACATGGACTGTACCATTGAATTGGATAATATCGTGCTAGTACTTGTTCTGCCATGCAAAGGGAGTCTAGCCTGTCGTGGTTATGTTCTCCACTGGTTATATGACAATTTCTATTTAATCAGCAGTCGCGCTCTCCTCAAGCAGCATATATATCAGTCTGGGCGTGTCCGTTCCGTCGCTGAAAGTGAGCTGAAAGCGTACCAAAAATGGCTAGAGGTCTGGCAACAGTGAATCTCACTTCCCTTATAGCATTTGACCAAGGGTATAGAACCTCCCTTGACATTTGACCGTGTATGAGAATACTCCGTTACCAAAGTTTGAAATGAGGCGTTTTAACTCCGTTGAACTTCAGTAGCGCATCCATTGCAGCGGAGATCGGGGGTGATCTAGTTCATGTGTTCGTCATATCATAAATGGCAGTTTCGAAAAAAAGCATATACTTCCTAATAATGAAGGTTAAACTCACCTTACGGAGCCAACTGGTAGTATGACATATCTCGTATTTCCTCTCTCGGGTCGTCGTAATCCCACAGTTCGCCACATTCTGTGCAGGCGTATTCGCGGAAGGCGTAGCAGCATGGAATCCCTAGAACTGGGATGCATACACAGCAAAATATGCTAAGTGGAGTCCACACTGCTTTAAATTGTCCCTTGTGACATCTCGGACATTCTGGTGGGTAATTCGGTGTGAGGCGATAAAATGTGGGATTGTCCTGGAAAAAGCGTTTCAACTCGCTCAAGAAGACTCGATGGGGAGTTTCTGAAGCATCTTCCACCAGTTGGGTCGCATCCTTAGCCGGTCTTGCATCCGCCGATCTGCTACTACTCCCCCCCGAGCTGAAGGAATCAATGAAACGCAGAGACTGGTCATCCCTATCCATTTTCAAGCCCCTACTGACGTCGTTGAACGAGGATGGGGAGTTCGTATGTCCACGCCTGCGTACACCAAAATGAACCGAAATTGTGTTAGCCAAATTTTAATGAATGACCAAGTTGTAGCGTAATGTGTACTGCTAATTAGTTGCAGACATATGTTTGGTTTAGTTCCATCCTTAGGTTTAGACATCCTAGTCGGAAATTTGGTTGTGCTTCTTAAGTTCAAATGTCCACATTTATATTTTATGCCCTGCTCTGTGCACATCTGAATCTGCCTTCACAAAACTATAGGCTATAGTAAATAAATAAGAACTTACACAGCGTCAACTTTTGATTCTGATGCAGCACGAATAGATTTAGCAACACCATATACGTCGGAGGATTCAGCTATATGACCAGCTGGTGCAGCAGACACCGTATTTCTAGCTCCCGGTAAATCGCGTTTTACCACTTTGTGAGTTCCTGTAACGTCCGCAAAAGTGGTGGCTATGTTCTGAAGACTAACACTGTTCGGGTGGATCGGTTTGTTAGTGTTTTCAGGTTGAGTACTCGTCGTATTCCCTCCTGACCGAGTTTCAATGTTCTGTCGCAACCCTGGTGATTGAATGCGATCAGGAGCTGCTGAGCCGGTACTAGTACGCTGAGGCCCCCCCACGCGGGCTGTCGTGGTGCGTGCACTTTGAACAGGGAACTGCAGTTTCGTAGGAATGCCCTGTAATTTCTTTTCCTTCAACAGAGAAAAGATTTCCTTATCCCGTACACTCGTTTTGGGGTGCCCCGGTCGGATTTGTCCAGGCAAATTCCCTGCGAGAACGGGACGTGGACTAGGACCTATGGCCAAACCCCCCTTACTTTTCCTAGTCTCCAATGATGTATTTCGACTTCGCGGCGCATGCTGATTACTAGATAACTTTTTAGCTCCTCTTCCTCCACCGCGGTCTTGCTCATTGGTGAATCCTTGGTTCATGTTATCCAAATTTTTAACTTAAGAACCATGCAGGCGCTTTAGAATTCTTCTCTTGATGGTTACAGGAGCTGGAAATGAGGGTTGAGAAATATGGAGTAATACAACAGGCGTCGAAACCGACAGTATCGAGCTCTAATTTGTGTTCCAGGTGTTGGTGTAATTTTATTGCTCTGCAGTTCTACCGCGATACCCGATAGTAATACAGAATTCCCGAAAGTTCACTTTTGTTTTACAAAGCGGTTTCACAGGAAAACCCAAATTGACATCAGATCGCTAGATGGCTGTGTGGGATTCCCACTAGTCGATTTAGTCACGGAAACTTTTCTTCCTTTCTGTCAATTTTATTGCTACAGATATTAAAATCAACTCTAATTTCAAGTAATTACAAATTATAACAATTATTACATGAATTATGAATGTCCTTTTGCATTTGGACAAGTTGAAGTTATGTTTTGCCAAGCAACAAGCAACTCGTCTCATGTCATAATAATAAGTCTTAAAATCATGAAGTCAAAAAGTCAGTACTAAGTAGTAGTCTTAGCCGAGTAGCCATTCACAGTATTCCCGAATTTATGTTTTTGGTTTCTATATCGTTTATAAAGAAAATAGGCCTCAAAAAATATATTAGAACTACCAGTATCTCTCCTACTATCAGAAGAAGTTGGCACTAGTATAGCCAATTGTCAGGAAAATAAAAATAAAATCGTAATCTTAAAGGGCTAATATGTACCTCCACAACGTCCCATCTTCGTACGGAAGGCTAGTGCCTAAGCCAGAAAAGCCACGGGGAAATGAGGAGCTGTACGACGACAATGTCTCCGTTCAGGATCAAATTGAAAACCTCAGGGTTAAAATTTCGCTTAAAGGTATAGATTACAACTTTTCATAACCAAACTTATACGTGCTATCCTGTTACCCTGCGAAGAATTCATCCAGCTATTGATATTTCCATGCAGAGCGATACAACAAAGTTCTTAAAGATGAGATGGAAGAGTCCCGCCAAGGGGCGACGACTATTATTCATGATTTGATTTCCGAGACGAAGCAACTCCGCACAAAGTTTGTGGATGCAGTTCAGGCTGAGAGGCTAGCCGTTCAGAATGCCCTCCGAACTCATCGAGAGTTTCAATTGGCGATGAGGGGGGCTGTAGCGTATGTAAGTCGGTAGATTCTTCAATTCTGAGACGATGAAAAACAATTGAAACAATGAAAAAATTTAAAAAACTTCGTCGTAGATGGCCATTCCTTGGCTGGATGATAAACTCTTCGACATGGCGAAAAGGCTCAACTGCCTGCTATATCACCTGTTTTACAAGCGCAAGAAGCTGGAAGAGGTTGAACAGATGGTGGACTTGATGGAAAAGTGCCCCAGACCCGGCTCACTTCCGTGGGAGATGGATGCTGTTGAAGAGTTTCATAAGATTGAGTACGACATTGAAAACATGAGAGGTACTAATCCTACAGATATCAACCTTCCCATTCGAATTCTATAACTTCAGTCACAAATTAATTGCCTTGCTAAAATATTCTATTTCAAAACAGTAAAACTTGAAACTGCCAGCATTCTTCATTCTAAATACTATGAGATCAAATTCATACTGAGAGAAGAAAGAGGAAAGTATGCACCCGTTTTGCGAGCGCTTGACAATCAACTGCAAAATCAGCGGAGGGAACTCACGCAACTTCAAAAAATGCTGGCTGATGCCGTAGTTGTGAGTGCACAATATTTGTACGTTTCAGAAATTCGTTCATAATTTAACTAACCATAATACTCATCACCGCAAGAAAAGAAAAGGGGGAATATAGTTTCCACGTCCCTCGAAAAGTAATGCCAACAACTCTTGTGAACATCCCAGTTTCAAAACGATGCGGCAAAAAAACTGGTGATCACGGAGCAAGAAGCCAGTGAGAATCGGAAACGCCGAAAACGCCAGATGGCTCGAATGAAAAAAGCTGTTCAAAAAATCCTCGAGGCAAATCAGATTGCTACAAGCAATGCCGGCGCAAAAATTCAAGCTGAAAAACCGCGCATCAATTCCTATGACAAGGGCGATGGAGATCAAAAAACATTGGCAGATGAAACGGAGCAGATTCGATTAAAAAAGATCGAAGTGGAGCGATTCCAGGACAGAACGCGTCGATTAGTAGAAATAATGAAAGTTCCAGATTTGACGTACATACCAGTGCGGTAAGGGTTCATTAAAACTTATGTAAATTTGACTAATCGCCAACTTTAAGTGGACATCTGATACTGATTCTAACTCTCAGATACCAAACAGTTATCGACCTTGGTCGACGATTCGAACACGAACAAAAGATCAAAGGCGAATTGCGAAACATGCTCCTTCGGCAGCAAAATATGCTCAATCTGATCCTCTGCCATTTCCTCTATACTGGTCAGCGGGAGGAGTCAGAGTTTCAGGAAAAGAAGAGAGGGCTGGAAGCCAAATTGGCCTCAATTGAAGCCGAAATTCAGGATTACAAGGACAAGATGCAAAAATATGGAGAACTTGTCGTAGATGTCCGTTTGGCCCTCCTGTCTCTCATCGAGCGCTTTGATGATCCCTCGAAGAAGAAAAAACGCTACGGCAACCTTGATCTTATGACACAGTTGAAGATTGTGTTCAAGAAAGTGGGCCAACTGGTCGAGTCTGTGGAAGAATTGGAGAAGCAGGTGCCAGAGGATGAAGAGGATCCAAAGCACTATAACCAGTATATCAAGCCAGCAGCTGTTCCTCCGCGACTCATTCGGGTCGGCACACCAGTCAAAGATGAAGAATCTGACGGTAAAGCTGTGTTAAAAACCTAACATTGGAAAAATTCAAGTTCCTGCAGTCAGCATTAGCATAACAAAGTCGTTAGTTTGTATGCAATGCACTAATTTCGATTATTGAATTTACAGAGGATGAGTTCACAGACATGAAGGTTCCTGGTAGACTGGATATTAAAGCTAAGAGTCTTCGTTTTCTCAAGAATGCAAGATTGAAACGCGGAATTCGATGAAATCTTAGACTTTTGTGGCATGAGTTTAAGTAATGGTTCCTCCAAAGTGCTGCCTCCAAAGATGATGGCGACCCAGTTGCTCAAACGCAGATTCGTCATATGCATGATTCCATGGCATTGTTGATAAGATCAATCAGTCTGAACATGGACTTGTGAGCAGAACTCTAGTAGGAAGGTGATGGATTCCATTTTAAGGAGTAAAGGCGTAAAATATTTGAGTCCCTTCCCTATTTATTAGCTTACTACATGTGCCTCTGCTACTGTTTCTCCTAACATACAGCCGATTTTCAGAGAGACACATACCGAATTCCTCAAAGAACTTAAACCTGTGAACAATCAGCACGTGAGTCGGTTCCGTGGAGAGGAGTAGCGAGTTCTCATACCTCTGTTTCATGAAAGGCTTTATTGTGCCGGTATTCCAAAACCCCAATGAAACTCAATTTGGTCCATTTATATACTCCTTACCCCCAAACATCCATAGGCAAAATCAGCCTGTTTATGTTACCTGAAAGTTACACCGCTACATGCTGCAACTAACAATGGGACATTGTTAGGTGTCCACGGCGCACAACACCGACACCCTATGCAGCGCAGAGCTTAATCTATATAGATTACCTCTTGCAAAGCAATATGTATGGAAACTTCAGTTTGACCTAACTAGAGGGTCACAAGGTTACCTAGCTTACCTATACGTCTATACGTGCAAACTGAAAAATTCCATGTAAAATCTCATAAGGATTTTCCAGTTTTGGATTTCGAGTGACTTTTGAAAATACGCTCAAAAACGGCTCTAATGCTGTTGTATTTGGGTCTCATCCACTTCGAGAGTTACCAAAACTAATATTTTCCATTTTCTAAAAATTTCACCGTGTTATTAATGGGGACTCCCTCGAACTCCAAAACTGGAAAATCCTTATGGGATTTAGCATGGGATTCTTCAGTTTGCACGTATCCCCCCTTCGCAACTATTGACCTCAGACTTATTGACCCTCCAGAAGGGTCAAATCTGAGTTTCCGCACCTACGGCTTTCAAATAGGTAATCGTTAAGAGTGAGCTGCGCGTTGCAAAGGGTGTCGGTGCTGTGCGCCGCGGACACCTGATAACGTCCCCTTGTAAGCTGGAGACGAACGACAGCTTACAAACTGAAAATGCATTGTTTACATCGAGCTGGCTGTGCATCGACTCATTGCAGCGAGAGAAAGTAACGTTTATCGTCAGACCAAAAGGATGGGCGCAACAACACTCATATTTATAAATATGACGGACGGACAAACCGAAAACATAAAGTACCCTAGAAGGCTACTTAATAAACCGAGCAAACAGAGTTTACGAAAGTAGCCTCTAGTACGATTATGCACCGCCTGGCGGTGCATCGACTCATCGCAGCGAAAGAAAGTTTAACGTGTATCACCTGACCAAAAGTATGAGGCAACAAAAACAATCACTGCCCATATTGCCAGCCTCTTCTGTCTCGATCCCCTAAAAATCCCTTAAAATGTTAACTACAAAAGTAGCCATAGAAACAACAAATTTTATAGTAATACTGCAGCCTTCTTGCGGCTAATACTGCCAAGCAATCGTTAAAATTTTGTCTCACCGCACAAAAAGTTTTAAATTTGACTGTTTTGCTATTCCAATTTAAAAGTAGCCATAGTAACAACCCTCGCCGTTACCATATTCAGGTTATGGCTATAATAGTATTATGTTCAACGTAATACTATCGCCATAACCTGGCATAGGTTTACGGGTCGCACGTCGCAACGGTGGAACCTTAAGGGGCTTGGCTACTGAAGATCGGAATCTGCAATTGCAATTGTGGAAAGGAGCATTAGCCCATATAACATGTGGGCAAGCCCGCTAGTCATTTATAAAGATAATAGCGAATCCACAAAAATAATTTTGAAAATCCAAATTAACTTGTTTGAAATTCCGAATTTGCGGCTGTTCTTTTATGTCATACGACTAACTTTTTATGTTTCTGTGGCGATCGTTAATATGAAAATGGGTATTATCGTCAAAATGACCCGAACGACAAGGGCGGTTGTAACCAATATCAATATGTGTATGTGGTACGCCGTCCGCCGTCCCCTATCCACAGGTCCATACCGCATGTTAACATGCGTCCGGGTTCGTGAGTTACCCATCGAACAAGGATTGGTCCAGCCGTAATTACGGACGAACAGGACCAAAACTATAAGGTAACCTAGAGGCTACTTAATAAGCCGAGCAAACTGAATAGGAGGGTCAG
This sequence comes from Pseudobourletiella spinata, assembly GCA_009870155.1. NCBI lineage: Eukaryota > Metazoa > Arthropoda > Collembola > Symphypleona > Bourletiellidae > Pseudobourletiella > Pseudobourletiella spinata. Next base: position 16,660 of record WJFA01002192.1, read on the forward strand.
TCTAGTGTCTACAACGGATCGACCCGGGATTATAGCACATGTGACCCTCCCCTATCAAGTGCTAACCCTAAGACCTTTCGCCCAACCAACGCCTACTTTCCGAAAAAATCAAAATGTTACATCCTAGGATGAATTGAAGCACTCATAGAGTGAAACTCCACACATACGTTCAAAATTTATGCGGCTCCAATTCAGCCTAGGATGTAACATTTTGAGGTAAATATGGCGCGAAAGTTTAACTTTTATGCATAATTGATGATAAGACGAGCGTATGAGTGTTTTCCGAGTAGTTTTTCATCGGGTCAGAAAAATCGAAAATTTTAAAAAATACCAAAGGGGGGACCCTTTGGTGCATGAAAATCCTTATGGGAAATCCCATGTTAATTTTCCCGGAATCAACTTTCGTGAAAACTCAAAGTTGATTTTTTCGGAAAGTAGGCGTTAG
>WJFA01002193.1:0-17099 GCA_009870155.1 Pseudobourletiella spinata
GAAAAACCAATACAGCAAACCACGACGACTACCCAGAACCTCTGACCACAATTAAAAAATTCATAAAAAATTGTTGTACCCTGTACGGCCATACATGCCCCTATATGGCCAGGCCTCACGGTTTCTCTCCGTCTCTCTACCCCCCTACCATTCTTATTGCCTGCTAATCGCAGGTAATAATGATTGGTTTTCCTTCCATTTTTAGAGTAAATTATCATGTTAACGTCCCTCCATGACTGGCACGAAATAGTTGACATTACACTTTTCATTATACTGTGCCGGACGTAAGTAATGGCCGGATGTAAGATGTGATGTGAGTTTCAATCGGTAAAACTTCATCTGCCTTAGACGCGTTGTATATGTCAATTCCAAGCGATTTTGCCATGCATCATTTCCCTGCCAATCACGAGAAATATATATTAAAAATGCGGTAATCCATTCAGCAATGATAGATCAACGGGCACTTTCAAAATAGAGCTGAAACCAGAACAAGCTAAACAAACCGCTGGAGTTGAAACTGCGAGGGCCTGAGAACAACTATTCCAAGGAGTTCAGATGAAGATGCATGCAAAAGCTGACTGCTTAATCGCCAGCCACACAGGTACACGGTCGCGGTGTGCAAATATCATAATTACGATTCAAACACGGGGGACAGGGGGGACGCGAGAGTCGACTTCTCTGCCTCCGGTTTGAAGTCGCCATGTACGCGCACAGTATCTCGTGCGTCATGCTACATCACTTTCAGCAGAGCAGACCCCACAGAGCCTCAACAATGCAGTGCATTCGGCCTACTTCAACGGTTCCTTGGAAACGAAAGTCGTACATGCTTGTTTGAGCGCAGCAGCTCTTGCAGTTAGTGAGCGTGAGAGCAGGTGAATGGACGGGGATGCTGACGTTGCGTGGATTGAGGTTGAATTTACTGTGTGAGAACATTCGCTGCTAATCCGTGCTATAGGTATAGTTGTAATACTTGTACGTGGAGGAATCCTTCTGGCTCAGATTTTTTTTGCGGGGAACGCCAAACAGGTGGGTAATTTTGCAGCTCGCCGTTCTCTGTCGTATTGTTTTCCATGTAAATATATGTATTCAATATATCGTAAATTTGGAGGGTGGAACTGCTACCAATATGTTCGAAAATATTTGGTTCGCCAACGGGATTTTGATTTTGACCCGTTGAAGACAAGACAAGGTGTGGTAGTTGTTAGGGCGTGTGTCTCTCATTACCATTTCATTTAGAAGTTGACTTCCGATGTTAGGAATTTGTTCATGTTAAACGTTCCCTCTTCAAATGCTGTATGTACAATATTGAACAAGTTCTGTAATTCTATACACAGTAGCTGTGAAGACGGCGTCAGGTTCTGGTTTCCCCGTATTGTAAGACTTTTTCGAGGTATGAAATACGAGGAAACCAGGCAGGAACAGGAACGTTCAGTTGGATAACAATTTTTTTTGTTGTGCTGCAGTTATGATTTCGGTGGAATGGTATTCAGTGTCTGCATGTATTGAATTTTTTATGACGATTGAGGTACTGAGTTTCCATGAAATTTGTTAGAGGGACGCTGCAAATGTCTGTTCTGACCTTGGTGTTTAGAGCAGATGCTTCTTGGTTCGCAAACTATCCTGGTGCAGCCTGTTGCGCCGCAATCATCGGGCAAGCAGTCAATATATGTTTTTTATTAGTTCCTGCAAAGCTGAGCAGGATTACGTTTATGAAATTCTATTCGGAGAATTAATGAACTGGCATCTACGCTTCTGAGAGAAGTGTAAAAATGGGATTCAAAAAACTGTCTGAGTGCTTGCCTTTCCTTCAGGCTAAGAAGGAAAGGTCTTTGGGATAGTACTGCTTAACAACATATGTGATTTCAACATGAACCTATTAGAATTAGCGTTGTTATTCTCTGGCCTAGCAGTCTGTAGAAGGGGTAAGTTTCCTAACAACAGTACGGAAATAGCAACGCCTTGAGGCTTGGGATGAGCGAGATAGATTGTGTGGACATAACAGTAAAGTGTTCTATGTTTAGAAACATATTTAAAGCAGTTCGTGGTCGAGTCGTGCACGGTGGACGAAAGTAAATGTGGGTGGTAATTTGTGAAGTAGTGAGTAACTACATCTTCCTCTCATTTCCCAGGTTCCAGCCATGGGTGTGAAAATCGGAACGTTTCTCCTGTGCGCTCTAGCACTAACGGTATCAGTTAGAGCGAAGCACTCATATAATGAAAGATGCGATGTCGGAGTGGACGAGAAGAACAACAATCGTACAGTTGACACTTGTGATGACGAGCGATTTCTAACATGCCGGGACAGCCGCTGTGACTGTCAGGACCGGGCAAATCAAATTTGGACATACCAATTAGTCAAAGTCAACAGTCGAACCAAACGAGGATCCAAGTCCAAGGGGAGAATAAAGACAGCCCTGGCAGCAGGTGGTGCTGGACTTGCCGGAGGCTACATTGGAAGTAAACTTGCTCAAGGGGGTTCCTCATCGGGCTCCAGTTTCAGTGGGGGCAGGAGTTCAAGTAACGACAAATACCAGAAATTCTACAGCTGCTACAGTCGGGTCAATGGGCAATGTGTTTTGCCCAACCATGCGGCTAATGGAGATGTCTTAGTCCAGTATCACAGGCCGGTAGAATTACCTGGAACGACGACGACCACTACAGCAGCCCCGGCTTCGGAGTCCCCGACTAATGTCAACACCACAGGGGGCAGTAGTGATACCACAACACCCGCGAGCAACACCACCGCCGCACCTCTACCAACGCCTGCCGCTCAAACAGCTACGTACGGGCTGGAAGTGAGCCGCATCCCAAAGTGTGTCCCCAACGCCGTGTGTAAACGACCGGAACCGAAGATTGTGAACGGAAAAGTTGTGTCCAGTGTCTCCAGTGACCCCAGGCTCGGTGTTTGTGAGTGTCTTCCCGGATACAAAGCCAATAATGAGGATGCGTGCGTGAAAGCTGGTGCGGGGCGCTTAAGTAATTTTGGACTCTTCGTCTTAGTTTTATCAACCCTGTTTTCTGTGTCGGTAAAGTAAATTTGGACTCTAGGCGAGTGAGTGTTCGGTAAAACGGTTGCGAGTCTCGGTAAAGATTATTTTTTTGACAGTGGTTTTTACTTCACCAAGTATAACTTTGACAACTCCTCTTGTTACTGTATACGCGCTTGTATCCAATACTTATATATATATATACATGTTTTATCTCTTAAGAATGAATTAATAAACATTGATTAATTATCTACACGGAGGTAACTCACATGTACGTCATTTATCATTGTCAAACAAGATAAAGTTATCCTTTGTGCTCTCGCTTGCATCCAGTCGTACCACTCTCATTGAACGTTGCAGTAGAGATTGTGATTGTGTAAATTTAAGTTAAGTTCCACCATGGCACTTGGAGAAGAGACATTATCCAGCACTTTGTACTCAACACTCCGTCTTAGCACCATCCACTACCGTTTCTATTTGGGACAATAATATAAAGTTCTAGGTCACTAATGATAATAATGATAATATAGAGCTCTCGCTGCCGGTATCAAAATTGATGATTCTAAACTACAGTCGTGTGGACCAAGTCGTCAGAATGTAGCCGGAGACTGAAGCTATGACTGCGAACATTAGATTATTTGGCATTGTTACACTTGAGCCTACTCCTCCGAGGCCTCCCTCACAAATTCCTAAGGTTGTCTCCGTGTAGCCCTTTGAACATTCGCATTTCCCCTTAGTAGCCGTGGACCGTTTGGATACGCACAAAGCATTCTGTACGCAGGTCCTCCCCGGTTTCTGAGTTATATCACACATTCCACCGGTGTGAACGAGGCAGATCCCTTGCCTATCATCAAAATGACTCACTGCGTCACATTGGCAGGTTCCTGAGCGGCACGAGAGGAATGTCACAACGGACTTGCAGTCCGATGCTGTGGTGCAGGCGGATCCAGCCGCCGGCGTTGCCGCCTCCATCAACCGAAGAGCTCCTGCGAGCAGGAATACCAATACTGTCACCATCTCCCCCATGCTTCCCATCTCCTTGACCTCGGACCTTGAAAACAATAAAAAAAAGTTATTGCATTGAGAGTTCTGCATTAGAAGATATCCGATTTCATTAGTTTTATATACTATGCCAGCCGTTTCAACAACAGTAGCTCATTCAACTTACTTTCAGTTTGTCAGGTTGGTGGAATACGAAATGGTGAAGGTGAGGGAATAGGAATTAAAACTACGCTCACGATGACCCACTTGACCACTTGAAGCCGCGTACGTTCCCAGTTCCTTGAACAACACTGACGTGTGAATCATCAAAGGTTTAACTTGGTTCGAAAGACGATACGAACTTCGTCGTAAAGAGAAGCTATCGGTTCACTGTAAGAATATACGAGAAACCAGTTTCTTCTTCCCCTTGCAAGCCGTTGAAGGGGAAGATATAGAACAAACTTAATCTGGGGGGGGGGGCGAGAGAAAATCTTCTGTGTAATGCGCGCGCGAATCACCACTGATGAATGAGCACAGCTCAAGTCCCTGTGGCCTTTTGAGTCCGTATGCATGTGTGTGTGGCTGTGGATCAACTTCTTTGAATGTGTAGTATTGAGCTAGCTAAGCACTCCACTCAAGTGAGAAGGCAGACGAGAGGAGGGGCGCAGAAAAGAAGAGAAAAAGAAGAAGTCTGTTATCAGCATCATAATCCCATTATCTCTCTGCCTGCCCCAGTCTCTCTCTCTCTCTCTCACTCTCAGTCACTGGCAAAATCTCGCATCACAACAAGTTTTAGTTCCATTACTTCCACCACTTCTGTCTGCTACTACTACAACTACTTTGCCCCTTGGTACTTATGCAATAGGAACCCGTTGAAGACCGGAGGCAGGATGGTGAGCACATGTGAATGCATCATTGTTCTCCAGAAGGACAAAGATTTTGCCCTCAGCTCAGTGTGCTTCGAGACCCCGTCCGCCCCAGCATTACTGCGTCAAATGAAGAGTTCTGAAGTGAGCTTATATCCCATGGCCTAGACGAGGGCACGCGGCAGCCAATCTTCTCCATTCGTTGGTTCCATGTGAGGAACATTTATTTGCATCTTTATGGTACTGTACCATAGAAATGAAGCATGGAAATAAGAGTGGATGTGATCATAGTTAGAACAGTCTACTACACTGACTGAGGATGAGAAGGGGAATTAGCAGGCGAAGGCAATAGCAAAAAATAATGCTCATAATACGCTAACAAAGAGGTTTTGCAAGGATGAGAGATGTGCTGCCCCCATGTCGTTACGCAGTTTGAAGCGTATGGAGATTGATGCCGTTTGTCAATAGTCTAACATTCCAAAGTGCAGGCTATATGTGCTGATTGCTGAGACGATTGGGTGGGCGTGAATGCGAACTAGCGTGGAAATAATTTTTGGGGTGGAATTGTCGAAAAATGTATGTTGTTTATGATGAAGGGTGTGAGTCAGCTCCATGCACAATCGTCGTGAAAGATTAAATCACTTGGTATTAGATATTGAGATTCCGTTGAAACATCCGGTCTGACTGAATCTTTCATGCTAAGGCAGTAAATTCCATGACCGGATTATTTACCCAACACATATGTGCGAGAACTATTGGTAGCCAGTTACCCGTTACTCATATGACTTTCCATTTGCGCTCACAAGAGTCTTTGTCGGAGGCAGGAGCATATGGATAAAAGCTTGGAAATATAATTCGTGTGTACATGTGTGAGACCAGACTAACATGTAATGAGAGTCGCACTTGATTTTCCCTCACGAGTCCTTAAGTGCTACCGAATAAAGATATCCGAGGTATCGTAACAATTATAATACTTATTTTTGTAGTTAATAGTGGTTCTAGGGATGGAGCTTTAGGCACTACTGAGTAGTGATGCAAGATTTTGTTAACTGCGCCGTACGACATTCTTACTGGTTCTAGAGGTTTCTACAAGTTGGCTTTCGTCCACGGTGACTACTTCGTAGTGGAAGTGCTATACGCTGCATCACGAACTCACGAGGAAAGTGATAAAGACAACACCAAACACCACCTAAAGCACTTGTTTACTCTGGTATCTATTTAAAGAGTTTTTGGACGTTTCAATTCCAACGGATGCGAGAAATTGAAAGTATTATATGGCAACTTCAAAACGGGTCATTTATCTTGGGCGAGTTATGGATTTAAAGAATATAGAGCATTTTGGCATATGTCGATGAGTTTGTTCCGTACACAAACTTCAGCCTCCCCATGCGTTACGGTACAGTAGTGAAAATAAGTTTCATGGTATGAACTATTTTATTTTAACGACGCAGGAGATAAAAGTAATGTTACTCAGATTTTACTGTAATACTGCTCCATCTCTCTGTCCCCAGTTTTAAACATCGTGCATTGTAAACAGTCAGTGCGGTTGGAACTGACAGACTGGCACGCCATTAACTGGTAACCATGTGGACATACCCACTGTTTGGGTCGTCATGTAAGCCCAACAAGTCGTATGCGTTGAATAAGGTTATTAGATTATAGCAATTTCGGTTCTCAGATGTCGTCACACTACGAAGCAATGGTGGCCCGACGGTATAAGAACGGGATAAAGCTGAATTCAACGTTAATTTTCCTCGATGCTGCACAAAAAAATGGTCACGCTGATTTGAATAATGAATATTATGACTCCCTTGCCTCATTAAATTATGTTCAATCTCACATGTATTTGAACGATTCAAAATCAAAAATGTTTGGTAGAAATTTAATGAATACGCAAACGATATTCAAATACGAATCATATTAGACTCGGTAAAAGACGATATGATTAACTTCAACATGGTTCAGGAAAACGCGCATCAAACTTAAGCGATTTTTTGCAACCATTCCCTGATGGCCTTTAAATCTTCTACACTGTCTGAATTTCCAACTCCTTCGGCAAACTCCACTCTTAAGGGCATCAGCTGATCAAATTCAAAATCTTTGTCCGGTCTTCCAAGAGTTTTAGTGGGTGCGGAACTCCCGCCGCCGGTGGTTTGCAAACTGGCTGACTTGGTTAACCTCAAAGTTGTGCTTCAAAGAAAGAGAGACAAATTGAATATCGATTTTGAGCATTAGAGATTCACCTCGCTCATCATTATTGTTAGAAACTTACATTTCTCTCTCCAATGCGGCCCGAATAACACGAATTCCTTTTGCAGTTGGTAAATCCTGCTTGTTCGCAAAAATAAGGATATCAGGTCGAACAGATGCAACAACGGAATCCGTGAGAACCCAGTACAGCACGTCTGCACCATCTCTTATAGCTTTCGTTCCTCCCGCAGCATCAATTACCACTATGATCCCACGAACACCGGCTTTATTATCATCCCAAAACTTCTGCCGGACACGATCATTCCCCGGGATATCCTTAAGAAGAAGAGCTGGACGGCCATTGGGGATGAATTCCCCTTCGTTAAGTTCAATAGATGTTACGGTATCTACACTCTTCCCTTGCCACAACTGCGAGAATATTGAAGTCTTTCCGCACTCCGTTGGACCGATCAGTAGCACTGTTCTCCCCTTCCTCTTCCCACGTATCAAAAACAGAACTATGTAGAATTAAGAAGATTATGTCATCAGTCATCAACGACTTGATTCCGATTTTCAGTTTGTTGGCTTTCATTAACCACCTTACCTATACTTATGAGAACTACGACGATGGCAACTAAAATCCCGATAGTTTGAGAGTCCAATCCCGAAGGTCCCGCGGTTCCTGCCGGGATAGTGTTGCCCTTTGGGCCAGTACCTGGCTTTGGAGTCTTTCCAGTCATGGTAAATGGACTCTCAATGGTTGTTTCTCTCTTTCAAGACGCTCATCTAAAAAATTGCAAATTTAGTAATACTTTATATTAAGTCCACGTCTTGTCTTACAGCGTCCTTGCATCTGAATATTCAACCTCCCACGTATGCTAAGAGGATTAACTACATATATACGAATATCTACACCGCCTCACCAATGCAATGCAATGTCTGGCATCAACATGAGATTACCAGAACCAGATCCTATGATTGTAGAAGAAACAGTTTCACAGGAAACACATTAAAGGGCATTGGGAAATATGCATACGAAAGAAACGTCCTCATACTCCGTACAAGGTACAAGGCTTTTAGTTGGTCACCTACGATACATGGGGAACCTAAAGGGTGGGACATATAAAATACGTTCGAAACATCGTATTTCAATACCTCATTTGGCTACAATCAAGCATTAGATGAAAAACATATGTTAATCTTAATTTGAAAAGTGACACGATTAAATTAGTTTCCCAATGGCTAATTTTAATATGAAGCGAAGCAAACGGAAACTAGCTTAATAAAACTCCTTCTAGTACTTACCCGTTCAGTTTCAATACTTCAGTATGGTAACTTACACCGGATCGCCGGAGTCCACATGCATGCGTGTGGCTCGAAAACTTAGGTGACGAGAAGTACACTATCACAGGAGTCAACTGTTCGTAGAAGCCCCTACTGTTAACATTACTCCTGGATTTCCTCACAGACAAAGTTTTTAAATTCTGCGCCAAAATTGTCATTGATCAAATCCTGCACCTTTTCCATTCCTTCCGTGACTAAAAGTAGAAATAGGATTGAAGGTTGAAGTCCTTGCTAAAGGAGCCAACATTCAAAGGTTCCCACTGTTGTGTGTGGGGGTGGGGAGTTACCCGAAATTTAAGTAGGTGTAGTATTTAATAGCAGTTCCTCTGTATAGGAACTTGCCAGGTTTTGCAACGCTTGCTTCTGAGATGAAGTGCTAATTTTAAATTCAGTTTATTGTTTCTAAACTTGCAGACGTGAAGAATCTGAAGTAAATATAATTTTGATCCTCACACAACACACAGCTGCGCCAGAGCTATGCAGTCAAAAGAAGTAATGAATTCCGCACTACATTAAAAAGTCGCTACATTGTTTTTGCATTTCAGTTGTTTTGTTCCCTCGTGTTATCCCAATGCCGTCGCTTATTCTTGGTTATGGTGCTTCCAGACTTATCAATATATGAGTTTTCAAAATCTAATATGTTTTGTGACGTGTTGCCAAGCAAAGGTTTCCTTGAGATAAATAGCATGACATCTGTGCAAGTAGAAGTATGCAGTAATTCGTGACCTTCGTGAATTATATGCGAGCTAAATGTGTTTAATTCTTTCGTAGAGTGAAGAAGATACGGAGACTGAAGTCGTTCAGAAAATTGATAGTAGTGATGCTCGAAAAAGGCTCTTTTCCAAGGAGCTGCGCTGCATGATGTACGGATTTGGTGATGATCAGAATCCCTACACAGAAAGTGTCGATTTCTTGGAAGACATAGTCATTGAATTTATAACTGAAGTGGTGAGACGTTTTGTATAGCGTATAAGTCGAAGCAGAGTACTTCGTTTAGAAGTTCCTCTGGAAATATTGTGCTGCGCAGAATATTTCAAGACAATTTATTTAAAACAATATTGTTTCTTCATAACTTCCAGACGAAGAATGCCATGGAGGTTGGACGAGCAGGTCGGGTGCAGGTGGAAGACATTATGCACATCGTTCGGAAAGATCCGCGGAAATACTCTCGAGTCAAGGATCTGCTCAGTATGAATGAAGAATTGAAGAAGGCACGGAAGGCTTTTGATGAAGTAAAATATGCAGGGGTATAATCCACCTGATCTTCGAAATAAGCCGTTTCTGGACTCCGCCATGAGATCTACATCGGAAGTGACTCTCAATACATTTATCTACGCAAACACGACAAATTTTGACAAGCATTGTACAGTTTCATTATTTTGTAAAGTCATTACTTGTAGATTTTTGAAAAGATAATTTCTTGAAAGCAAATCAAGTTCATCTATATAGAAGTAAATTTTACAATATCCTCTACATTCAGGGTTTGAAGCCGAGATCAAGCTCATCTCACGGCTTCCTGAGAACAGTGAGCACGCTTGGTGGAAAGGAAGGAGATTTTTGCATTCAGTTTTGATTCACCTTATTGTTTACATGAAAATGGAGGCCAAATATTGGGTCATATTTCGTTGTTTGGAATTGGCCACATAAGTTCATTCCACTCGCCGAACGCGTTGCCGGTATTGATCCAGTGTATGTACTATCGGAGCAGCCGGTTGCTTCGGAAACAGTGGTTACAGCTCAAGGTACAGCTCAGGTGGTATAGTTACTCACAGCAATCATCCTACACTCAACAGTCTGGTACAGTAGGTAGATATCGGGCAAACCCAACAAACTGATGACAGCTACCTCACAGAGACTGAGCTCCTAGATTACGGTGACAAGTCGGAAACTACCCTCCCAAACGTAAATGACACTACGTCGTTAGATGGGACACAAGAAACCTGGAGAATTCGAACGAAATAGCGTACCGTCAAGGCAGACGGTGAAACTGGGCTAAGGGACAGCAAGAAGCATCAGGTTGGTCAACACTACGGAAGATTGTTTTGCTGGCGATTAATGTTCGTTTTTAGCACATCTATATTCATGCTGTTGGGATGTTGGTTTAGGCCATGACCTCACTGAAAAAAGATACAAAGATTTGTGTCTATGTCTTAAATATTTTAGTCTGTATACCCCGCCAGTTTCATTTTTTGTGGAATGGGAATGTGGACACAGTCTGGAAATACCAACATGAAAGAGTGCATTAGCCTAGGTTCGTTAAAATCTTGTTCATCTGTCGCGTATTCGTGGACATTTGCTCATTCATAGGGCTTAATTGATAGAAACTGGGGATAATAGACTTAATCTTGAGGGTTAGGAAAAGGAAACCCCGGTGAGGATCAGTGGAACCCTGCAACTATTTCTGAAGATTGTCTGTACTTGAACATTTGGATACCGGCGCCTGTGTTCCGTGGATGAGAGCAGAGCCTGACGGATGTCCTATTTTGGATTTACGGCGGAGGGTTCTTCAGTGGTTCAACTTCTCTGGATATCTACGACGGAGCCATCTTAGCCTCCGAGAATGATATAATAGTGGTTTCTTCTCATGTAACACCAAATTTCGCTATTTGAAGTGCCATGACGTATTGAGACATGGTCGAATCACGGACGAAACGTCCACCGAATTGGGTCCTCGTGCAAATTAATGTGCGTTTTGGTCAAAAATCCTGCCAGCCTCAGGATTTCAAAGCTGTCAAAACGAGGAGTCATAATAACAACTGTTTGAGAGATGCTTGTACAATGTCTGCACTCATTACGGCACAAATGGAAAGATCGTGGTGAGCTCCTCCACCAAGTCCAGATGCAGTGGATCAAGGAAAAATCGACTTTCTGGAGGATGTTCACTTCACACTTTCACAACTTCTCGATGTTCTCATTACAACTTTCACTTTAGACTGTGGAAGAGTAAAAAAACCCTCACTGTCTATTATTATTAATGATGACACTCTTACCTTAAGTCGTATCTTCTAAACTACGATCCTGTTCTTAAATTATCCTCCCACCATTAATTAATTTGTAAAACGATGACATTCTTCAACGATTCATTCGACTAATCATCCAGCCGTAGAATACTAGGTACTTCCAGTTCGCATCTAACCCAAAGTTATTATTTCAATGCAGCTCATGTAGGAATTAAATAAAATTTGACTGAGAAGTAATTTTGAAGCAATATGCGGAAATACTACTATCATTGAATACTTGTTAAAGATTGGAAATAATGGAAAACCTTGAATTCGTAAAGTAAACTCAGTTTACAAGACGGTGTGCTTAACTTTATTACATCGTACCATTCAAATATGACAATAATACAAATGCGGGAGTTGACTTTAGTTTAACATGTATTTTGCAAATAGCGGCTGCGAATAAACGGTGAGAATAAATAGCCTACGAGGAAGTCCATAACTATCGATATCACTTTTTCGGGATTACTGACCCCCTATCCCCTTTTTCAGAGATATCTACCAGATCCCGCCTTACCCTGATGTGCTGTGTGCGGCCAAGAAACCATCGAGTTTGCACACGTACAACGGCGAGAAATTTCTATGGTCAATGGCGCCAAAAAGCCTATTTTTAAAAAAACACTGCATATCGATGTATTCACAGAATCCCCCCTCCCCCATGGTTATCAGACGATATAATTTCCGACCCCCGTACCCCCAATATTCTATCGATATTTACGGATGGCCCCAAATCGGCTCCTGTGGAATGCAACGGAATATATAGCTGTGCCACAGGTCACAGTGAAACGCAGCTAAAAAGGCATGCACGTGAATTTGAATCATACGAATTAGTGAAACCACTTGTAATAAGCTGCACCAAGTAGCAATCCATCTTTTCAAAGCGGAGCAGCAACAAATAGTTCGAAGCAACTATTGTGTACGGTATTTTAAGGCTAACCGTTGGAATTTCAACATGCCACGGGAATACTGGGCAGACAATGCCGCGCATGCCCAGCCCTTTGAGATTTACCAACACTGCATGCGTCGAAGAATGCGTACTTAGAAATTCGGGCTGCTTTCAACCTACCTGTCCCTGTCGTTAGGTTAGTCGTTATACGCGTCTTCACTAACATTTTACTGATTGCGTACTACTCTTTTTAATGTTTTCCACGGAGATTTTGTAAAACTGATTTGGCCCACTCTCACTGCGTCTGTGCCGGTGTGGCTCCATAAAGCATCCGGTGGAGTGTGCGTATATGGGAGAGATAAATTGTATAGTTTTCATAGGACCTCCAGTTCGAAACTTTAAGAGGGTACTTTACTAAACTTCCCTCCCGAAGTCTTCCCGCTTGAAAACAACACTGTCACTGTGACGACTTGAGGTGAAGAAAAAGTAAGACTATACACATAGCATAACTAGCTTGCTTTCCCACATGTTATGTGGGCTACTGGCTACTGTTCCTTTCCACGGTTGGGATTGAAGAATTCTTTTCTTCAGTAGCCAAGCCCCTTAAGGTTCCATCGTTGCAACGTCCGACCCGCGAGTTCTAAGAAACGTATGTCGGGTTATGGTTATAGTATGACTTACATGCTGATTTGATTCACGGAGGCAGATGTTGATGGTTTAGCTGCTGGAGCCAGACATGGGCGCCTTCCTACAAAGTAGGCCTTAAAATAGGCTGGGAAGTAGGAAGGCGAAGGAAAATGACGAGCGAAAAGGGTAGGCAGTAGGAAGGCATGCCCTCAATCAGGGCGTTAGAACTAAGTTCGACTTTACACGATTCACAGTTCGGAGCTCACGATTCATAGTTCGGAGTTCGCGAACTTGTGAACTGCGTTTAAATATGAAGGGCAACTGCGAATCGTGGTTCTGAATCGTGTTTATTTTTGTATCGAACTATGAATCGGGATCTTGAATCGTATTATTTTCTTACCGCGAACTATGAATTGTGATCTAGAATTGTGTATTTTTCTTGCCCCGAACTATGAATCGTGATCTCGAATCGTATTATTTCCTTACCACGAACTATGAATCGGGAACTTGAATCGTGTTATGTTCTTACCGCGAACTATGTATTGTGACCTAGAATTGTTATTTTCTCACCGCGAAGTATGAATCGCGATTTCGAATCGTATTGTTTCCTTACCACAAACTATAACACAGCATAATTTCGCTGCTTTATTGACGATTTCTCCTCCTACTGGAAACAATTTTTTGCCCGTATGTGCACTCTATATACCGGATTGATGTGGTTCTAGCGTAACAATGGATGAACATGACGTTGGGTCATTGATGCAAGATTAGGGTAATTCTGAAGCTAACAAACATACAAAATCAGGATTTCAAATCGTCTGAACATTGCTTCTGAAAACCCGTCTTTCCAAAGTCAATTGCAGCATAATTTAAATGCCTGGGATAATGCAGGGGTAACAGCGGCCGTTGGATATTTAGGCTACACCATAAAAGGCACACGAATTTCTAGAATGAACTCAATGCTTTGAGCTCAGTAAACAAAAGCCTTCCTGATAATTCAAAATGTTGTGCATGCAAACGTTCTGTAGAACCTTTTAGGATTCAGGGAAGCTTCGCCATAGGCTTACCATGTTCGTGAATCTCTGCGGAAGCACAAATAGAATTGTGCGTCTCAAAATAGTGACAAATCAGCAATAAGCTTGTTACCGCTCCTGCATAACTCGCAGTGATGAGTACAATAGAGGGCTAGAGACGTTCGAATATCCTTTTAAGCATTAAACTAAATACTTTAGTTTACTGTCAACAGCCATACAGTTGATTTGAATAAATTGTGCGTTTTCAATTACCTTAACCAAGTAAGTGTCCACTATAATGGCGGCGCCAAATTTCACAATTTTGAAAAGTGCTGAATTCTATACTGATTTAAAGCGAGAAGGAAAGCGCATTTCTGCGAAGTGTGCTACTTGTGGTAGGGATTAGTGGATCAACAACAACGAACGCTAACTTTCTGCGTCATTTGAAAACACATCCATCTCAGTTTTTACTTTACCAAGAATCCGAGAAGAACAAAGGCGGTAGAAAGCGAAAAGTGGTTACTACCGATATTGAGAGTAATCAGCCAAAATTAAATTTCGTATCTGGATGTTCTACTTCCGCCGCAGAAGACAGAAGAAATGACTTGATAGCTGACTTTGTTTGCCAATCTTTCTCACCACTTACAATAGTTAGGAATCAGTCTTTCAAACGTTTGGTGAACGGCCTATCCAGAAGGGACGAAGACGCGCCTATCATGTCTTACGAAAGCCTTCGAAGTTGTTTGGGAAGTAAGTGTGATGGTCTTCAGATGAAACTGAGAAAACAACTAGCTGAAGCAACGTACGTTTGCCTTACTACAGATGCATGGTCAGGAGCCAAGCGGTCATTTCTGGGAGTCACTGCCCATTGGATAAACTACAACAGCTCGCCTGGACTCCTTGAGCGAATGTCAGCAGTAATAGCACTGACCAGATTTCCTGGAACTCATAGTTATGACGCAGTAAAGGACTTGTTACTGCGCATAATTGCATCCTACGAACTTCCCATTAATAAAATTGTCGGCGTGGTCACCGATGGTGGCAGCAATTTTATAAAAGCATTCAAGGAATTTGGATCCTCCTATGATGATTTTGCTAGTGAGAGCAATGACGGGGAAGATGACGTGTACGAAGATGATGAAGACATAGCCGACCGTGATTTTCGCATCGAACCCGTGTGTACATTTGAGTTAATCAAGAATTCCACCGTGCTTCCACCTCATTTTCGTTGTTGTGCTCATCTACTGAATCTGATAGCCACGAAAGATGCCATTGCTGTTTTACCAACTTGTGAAAAAACTTTGTTGGAATCAGCACTGAAAAAAGCGTCCAAATTTTGGAAATTGTCGTCAAAACCAAAATCACAAGAACTTGTGCTTAAGGTCTGTGGGAAGTCATTCGTCACGCCTGTAATAACTCGCTGGAATTCAATGTTTGACGCCGTTCAGCGGTTCAACGAACTGAAGCCTCACCTCAAAGAAATTGCGGATGCACTTGGAATTCCCCAGCTTAATACTCGTGAATTCTCTGTGCTTCGGGAGTACGAAATTATTATGAATCCCATTTCGTTTGTTCTGGATAAACTACAGTCGACTGATGTATTTATGGGAGATTTTCTTCCAACCATCTTAAGACTCAAACACATTCTAAATACACTGGAAGGGCTTGACATATTGCCAACGCTGAAGTCCTCGCTCATCGCAGTAATTCTTATTTTTACCCCATTTGTAATAGACTTGAATGCACATTAATTTAATAACAAGTTAGGACTGTAATACATTTTATTTGCATTGCAGGCCATTGACACACGCTTTAAGGAGCAAATTGATGTTACAGGCCAGTCTGGAAAAAACTACGTGCTGGCTGCCGTGTCTCATCCTTATCATAAACAAGACTGGATACCGGTGGAGAATTCCGATTATTGTCGTAATTTATTCAAGGAAGAGATGAGAAGCTTTCGAAATTCTGCCCCTGGTTTGCAACCACAAGTTTCAGCGAGCACGTCATCGGCCTCTAGCTCGAAACTTGATTTTTTTGGGTAAGTCTCATGTTACCTTTAAAAAAATTCTGCACTAATTCATTAAAAATGAATTAATGTTCTTTTATGATGGACTTAATCGCAGATATACTAAGAAACGAACCGAGAATGTTCAAGAGGTCGACTTAGACGGGATGATGTGGTCCTATTTTAACGATGTGGCTAATGATGTTGGAATTTTGGAGAAGTATCCATTAGTCAAACAAGTTTTCCTCAAGTTTAATACTTTGCTTCCGTCTCAAGCTCCATCAGAGCGAATATTCTCTTGTGCAAAATTAATTTTAAGCCCATTGAGGCGCACAATGAAAGACGATACTTTGGAGATGTTAGCTTTGCTCAAATGCAATGGTAAAACCTTTATGAAGTCTTAATGCAATGCAATGGAAACTGTATTTGACTTTTGAAATGTACGTGAACCTAATACCGAAGGTGTCGGCGGAAGTGCCAAAATTGTCATGAGCTTATGAATCCTACGTCGTTGTAAATTTCTGATTTAAGTTTAATGAAATATTTAGCCCAATGGGATACTTCAGTTAAGGGACACGTTGAAGTATGGGCATGATATTCGCAGGGATGTGAATTGATTCAATTAAATTATGCTCTAAATCGTGCCGTCAGGCATTCATCCTGTGATCGGTGTTCCTCAATTTAGTTTGTTGTTCAAATTATTCGTGATTAGTAATCGTAAGTTTTGGAGCAATAAACCAAGTTTCGTGATTAGTAATTGTTTTTTTTTGGTTCAATTAAACTATGAGTCGTGGTTTTTTCTACATCGAATTATGATTCGTGATTCTGAATCGTGTTTGTTCCTACATTGAACTATGATTCGTGATTCTGAATCGTGTTTGTTTCCAACATTGAACTTTGAATCGATATTCTGAATCGTGTTTCTTTCTTACATTGAACTATGATTCGTGATTCGTAATCGTATATTTTAGGTCTACCGAACTAGGATTCTTGATTCTTAATTGTATATTTTCGTTCCGCTGAACTAGGATTCGTGATTCTGAAACGTGTTTTTTTTTCACGTAACTATGAATCGCGATTCTGAATCATGTTTTTTTCTTCTACCGAACTGTGAGTCGCGATTTTGAATCGAGTTTTTGTATTCCTGCGAACTGTGAATCGCGAACTTGAACTACGTTATTTCTTTTGCCTTAATGCCCTG
>WJFA01002194.1:0-17097 GCA_009870155.1 Pseudobourletiella spinata
GGCCAAGTGGTTCGCTGCGTGAGTTAGGCGAACAGTCCGGGTACCGTTGCAGGTAGGTGATTAGATCCCAGCTGAGAATCTGTACTCCTTCCCTCTTCTGATTTGGTTTCATTTTCCGTCAAAAACCCTGGACCGCAAGCACACCTATATCTCCCCAAATGCAGGCCCTTAACCCCCCGGAATGTGGGTTACAATTCTAAATGCAAGGTTGATACTATGGGTAAGCTTTAGGCAAGAGCTATACCTGGGTGGAAAAAGCTAGGAGTAATTGCTCGTTCTGTAATTTTAAAAAGTAATTTACAAATTAATGCCGCTATTCAAGAGTATGTTTTCGGGGGTAAGTTGTGGAACTGCTAAGCGGACCATCATGCATGATACATCAAAAAAAGCCAGCAAACTGAAGATGGTATTAGGCATACTAATATTTCGACTAACTCTTGAACTCGAGTCAAAAACTGAGGTTAAGGTTTCTAAACAAGGGACATTCCGAACCGTTTTACCTACCTAAAAATTAATCCCTTCATCCGATTTTGCATTCCATTTTACCTCTTATTGCGGTGGTCAAACCAACATCCATATAACGAGAACGCCATTCTAGATTTGGTTGGCCGGGGTAAACTTTGAAATCTCTTAGAATGCTATCAATTTCGATGCATCAAAAGAACGCCAGAAAACTGAAGATTTTCATATTTTTGGCATTATTTTGATGCATCGCAATTGTGATAAGCTCAAACTCATGTTTGACTCTGACCTCAGGTCAGAACCTAAGGTCAATGTTCAAATCATAATCGACATGCTTATATTGTACCCCATCCCCGAAAAAAACAAATGAAGCCTCCTTATTTGCTATGCAATTTTGATTTTAACTAAAAATTTTGATAATTCTGTGATGTTATCAATGATTGAATTTTCAAACGTTATTGAATCAAAACAAATCCGACTTTAAAATCAAAGATTCAAACTGCACCTTTGCATTAGCTGCGCTACATAGACAAAAGTTCGTCCTTAAAGACAAAAATTAGGTAGACAAAATTTTTCGAAAGATATAAACTAAAATGTTAAAGTTAGCATAAAATTTAAAGCCTTTTGCAGAGAAATTGGATCAAAGCCTTGTCCATATTAAAGAAAGCATCGAAAGCTTGAAAGCTTAGATTGTCCCGCTAAACTCAGAAATTGCGTCAGTAAGTTTCGACCTTCTCCCAATAGTCATTCGTACGAAAGGCGAATCACATTGAAAAAGGTTGTGAAGATCAACTCCATGAATATAATGGCATTCGAGAACTTGAACTAATAGTAATAGAAAATATTCCAAAATAATTAATCACGTTATTGGGGCGGTAGAAAAAAGTATTTAGAAACTCGAGACACTGATGACATCGTTCATAATGATTCATGAATGAATGAGATTATCAAGGAAATAATAATAAACTAGATTTATATCCTATATACATTGATAAAAACAGTATATAATTACAGGTTTCGGAGATACACAATCGGATTACAGGCACTGAAGGTCTATGGATATTACTAACACAATGAAAACGATGTAAAACTGGTGAACCAACACTAAAAAACAGAAAGATGATACACCATCCAAAATTATCCATAAAAATAGAAGAATGATGTACAGTACTAGAAGCATAAAGAAAGCCGTCGAAGTAGTACAGCGTCAAACTGGAATCAAATACGAAAACAGTTGGCAACAAAAATGTTATAAAAACACTGGAGGATCTGGACTAACAGTGATCGAAGACGACGTAATTTTAGGGAGCATTAAAGCTGGACACACAATTGCCACCTGTTAAGATTTGCAACTAGTAAGTGAAATTGTAGATATACTGAAACCGGGTTTGTCAGCAACAACCTACTTACTTTACTTAAAGAAAAACCAAAATAAAACTCAAAAGATTTGATCACACTAACTTGGAATTTGTTTTCGATAACAAAGAAACGGCCTAATTTTTTCACGCCTATAGAACTACAGAAGTTGATGAAGCACAAATTGAATCCAGAGCTAACACGTAGTACTCGATCCTAAACGTATTTTCACCTTAAAAATAATTTCAAGCACTGTGTGGGAAATGATGAGTTTACAATAATTTTACCCGATGGGGCGCATGTCGTTGAAGAAATTGGAAAATGTATTACCAGAATCATAAAATCAGCACTAGTGTACACTAATGTAATACAGAAGGACTCAACAATGACGACAAAGGTATGTCATCTTTTTCGATAAAACCCGCAGATTCAGCTGCTAAATCACTTATTCGAATTTCCATACATGGTAAAGTTGGCTTTTCAGTTACATTTTTATAGGTTCTTTGTTAGGATTTCAACCCCAGGTACGCCGGTCAGGCATTAATTTTTCAAAGAATCTTGTGAACATTGTTCCTGGGAATACTATATCTTTGCGCGCAAGTTTTCAGATGTTTAAGGGAGCTTATTTAAGGTGGATAGTTTTTGTCGAATCCACAAATTTTTGCTGACGTTTGTGTTGCTGAAAAATAGTTCAAAAGCAATCAATCAATTTTATTCAACCAATCAATAATTACATCAATTAAATCAAATATTTTATCCTATTGCAAAAGTTTTCAAGCTAACGAAGATTAGTTTTCTTGAGGTACCAGAATGGAAATATAATAAGAAATAGTAAAGAGGACATTAATTTAATTTTTAAACTCACACACAAGAACTCAGCTCCCACATAGTATTTTTTATTAAATAATAAATGGAAAAAACAATCAACTACGTCAAAGAATATAAAGTATCTATAGAATAGCCTAAAAAGTCTCAACCTTGTACTGTAAGTATCCTGGAGCAATAAGAATATGAGTACGGCAAGGAAAAAGTTGGTAAAGGATTTTCTTGGGAAGACTTTCAGGAAAAACTTCAACCTAATAAATGACAGGAGAAGTGGTAAATGCTTATGAAAGTTATTTAGACGTTGTAGCTCCTTTCGTAGTGAGCCAAAATATTGAGCTTATCGATTACA
Organism: Pseudobourletiella spinata; assembly: GCA_009870155.1. NCBI lineage: Eukaryota > Metazoa > Arthropoda > Collembola > Symphypleona > Bourletiellidae > Pseudobourletiella > Pseudobourletiella spinata. Next base: position 2,993 of record WJFA01002194.1, read on the forward strand.
GTTATGAGTGCTCAGTGTGAGCAATTAAATGGCGATTCAAGATCAAATACACTAAATATCGATTTTATAGACGATCGCACGTTGTTAGAAAAATGAAATTTTATAATGGATAAATGGTAAAATCCCGCAGTGGTAGATACGCAGCAACGGATGAAATGTGTCTAGTAAATAACAGCTCCATTTATTTATTTAGTCGCGTAGAATACAGTTTTTAAGTAAATGTAATTGAGTATTTTAACGACCCTCTAATAAGAACAATGTTGTTCAACATACTGAAATACGCTGTACACACTTCTGAAACCACAGGATTTTGGATTTACTTTGGATAGAGATTATTACTAGACATCTAAATGAACTGTCAGGAGGTGAATTATATCCAATAATATTAATGGGGAGAAGGTGTTGGCTTATGCATTATACAGACTTTGGCCAAAGATGTGACTCTTTGGCGCCAAATTATATCTGCATTTGCCGGCAACCTCGGTGGTTTTAGCATACCAATATAGCGATCTCAAGGCATCACCAGTTAATTTGCAACCGCTTTTGTAGGGTTTGTGCTGTTCATCACAAAAAATGTAATGCTCTAAATGTTCAATTCAATCATATATTTAATAATACAATAATTATTGAATGAGTAAATATTTAATATATATAATAATAATTTAATATTCAATACTAAATATTATATCGCATGCGCTGTCCGAACCTAATAAACTTGATTACTCATATACTAATAAGCTGTGATTACGCAAAAGTGCAAAGCTCCTGTGTTAAACGTGTAACACAACCGCCCGCAGACATACCACTGTCTGATGTAGGAACTGTGTAAGCACCGGCGACTCACAAAACGAAACCTCGAGCACTTGATCACGGCCCGTTGTACCGTGTGAGACGTTAATGTTATCACCACACTAGCACAGAATCAAAGGTACTAGCTTCATCACCGCCCAAATTTCCACTTGTTCCGTATATTTCATCCAACATATTCAGCTCATCATTACTGTTCATACGTCTCCAAACACGGCGCCTACGTTTATTTGCAAAAAATACGCTTCTTCTTTTAAAATTTGGCATTCCTATAACGAATAACGGACCCATCAATCACAAAATGTGCCTTGTAATAGCATCCAACATGCCATAATAGTTGAAAAAAACCAATTCATACTTTCTAGTATACTAATAAAATAAATAAAATAAATAAAATAAATAAAATAAATAAAATAAATAAAATAAATAAAATAAATAAAATAAATAAAATAAATAAAATAAATAAAATAAATAAAATAAATAAAAAAATGATAAATAAAAAACATAAAAAAATAAATCAATAAATAAAACTGATAAATAAAATGTCATAGTTTACGGCGTTCCTTCCTCTTAAAAAGAACTAAGGGCATAGCCCAACGTAAAATATGGTACCAGTTAACTTGTATTGCGAACGAACGGATTCCAACTAACTGCATTAACCTCCTTCAAACTTTGCCACCAATACCTAATTTAAATTCCTTATCACGTTCAGCAAGAAACTGATAAAGCGTTAAAACTAGTCACAACTTTTGTTTTTATAAGCAAACAAAAAATTGCAAACTCCAAAACTTTTACGTACTACGGTTTCTTTGCCTAAAAAATTACCCCAGTGAACTTGTACCACACAGAATAGTTTCCTCGGTATCCCAGCACCGATCTACAAACCACTTTTAACGTGTAAACAACAAATTAATTATTTATTCCAACCCTTTAAGTCCGTTCAAACATGCAGAATTTCGTTTTTTTCTTTTTTCCGAAATTATAGTTGCTAAATTTCGAGATAAGAATACAATTTCAAAACAAAACGAACGAATGCTAAACTCAACGCAGCTACCTTAACTTCTGCCTTGAAAACTTCAAGGCAGGTGTTAAAGTTGTACTTGTTTCAATAACTAAATTCCTCAATAAAATCGTCCAAATTAAAAGTCCATCTGCCAAATTATTTCAAAAAACCTTCCTAGAAAACAGTAAACAACGATACAGCATTGCAGTAAATGAACAGACTCACAGCGTACATCGACATTCATTTCCTACCACGAATAAAAAATACCATGTAACATATTACACAAACTACCCGAACACCAGCGTGAGCATCATGGATTCCAAGTGGCAAAACAACGCATTAGATGACAACTCACAAAAAAATAATCCATGCAAAAACTTAGATACTACTTAGATACTAGAATCTGTAGAAACTACAGATACCACCGTTCCCAGTGTAACCCTTCACTGTACCTCACATTCTAGCTTCCTCCATCATCATAACGCCGACACGGCAGTACAGCTCTACATACTTGTCGATCTCTTACACAACAGAAGAAACTAAACTGTACATACACGATCTTTTCTACCCGCGCGCCAGGCTACAGTTCTACAGAGCTCACCGTCGTACAGTCCGCACTCCCTAATTACAATTGTAATACATATGACACACCCTTCCCACCCCCACCACCCACATGGCTGCAATAATACGGGCCATTTATACACGTGTAAATACATAGTTGCCCGTCCACCGTTTAAAAACAGAAATACATATCGATCCGGATAATTTCAGAACATATGTATTACTGCGTAATTCAATGCAAACACATTTCGGCATTGTTAATCCTATAAACCTCCTTTTGGTCAAAGTTCACCAAAAAGTATAGGTCCCATCCTCGCCACCTGACAAAAGACACTGGAATCAAAGGGAATGCACTAGAGCAAAGAATTCACATGGAATCTGAACTAATCCTGCAAAGATCAAAACCTCCACGGCTAAGTAGTTACATTTCAAGAAAAAAGAAAGAATAGCCAGAAGATTAACTCTGCCGTATCTGAGAATTTAAACACTGACCACAAAGAGATCAAGATAAATGGTGTAACGTACCCGGGGTCAATTTTTAACACCTTAGATAACAATTGTTACACAGACCTGCACTGGAGATAGCTAAAGTTTAGGAAACTGTTTTCCAGGGGTCTTCTGGAGATGGATAGCAATGCATTTAAATTTCGGTATGAAAAATGAAAAATTTAACGGTATTCCCATTACATTGCTACTCCTATTATACTCAAAATTTTAAAATCTGAAATGCATCACAATATTGAGATCAAATTCAAATAGAATGTACCAGCTAATGTTACTTGCCATATCGTCTTCTGTTTAGACAAACATATGATATATGATATTTACTGCAGTAAACGATCAGAAAATGACTCCGATGATTTTTTCGCTTAAAAATTTGTCGAATAAAAAACGGATATTGATATTTTAAAAGACCAACTATCAAAAATTGACAAAGCTTATAAAAAGATAGCTGAATTTTCTTATTTCTATTTAAAGGACAAGTTTCTCCAGACAGTTACAGTTAATTTAACAAGATCATGTCTGCAAAAAATTAAAATGGTGAGAAAATAACATTACCGAAATCAGGTGTACAACCGTTGGGAAACAAAATCAAAAGTTGTCTGAAAAAATAGCGTGGGTTCCTACCCATACTCGCAGCTGCAATTTCATTTTTAGGTGCTGGAACAGCTGGCGGGATTGCAGGGGTTGCAAGTGCCGTCAATGCGAAAAAGCATCAGAACAAAATGGAAGCAGAAACTAAAAAGCATAATATAGCCCTTCAAACTGTACTGAAGAAAGACGACGGACTCTATTTGAATAGAAATGCAAAACATTGAAAAAACGCAATGCTGTATGTGTACCAATGCTGCTGTCGGAAATTGAAAGCAACTGTAAAAATGTTCCAAACTTTTGGGGAGTCCTTCTACGTGATACGCTACCAAAGCATCCTAAAAAAGTAGAAGTCTGAATTTGGATTCAATCGGAAGCAGTTGCACTCACTGGACGAGAACTGTACTACGAGAATAAAAATAAATGCTTTGACTTCGATTCCTACGTCAGGAACCGCCTAGAGAATTTGAAAATCACATGAAGAACCTTGTAAAGTAATATCCTTTATTTTTATACGGGCATTACCCACAACAACAATTCATTGTAATACCTTAACGACGTAAGTTACAATCTTGCCAGTAGATGTGCACACAAGGTCGTGACAATTCCTTTATCTTTTCCGACATCAGGAATCAGCATGGGGATGATAGGACGTCATTCTTTCTGGAGAATTCCTTCGCCAAGCAGTCAACAAACGTCGTCCGTCCGTCGCACAGAGGAGTTCGCCAGACCAAGGTGGGGGAGGGGGATTTAGTCAGCCCCGAGGAATCGAACCCCGTACAGTAGTCGTCAGAAATCATCACCACTTGACCAGCTTAGGCTGACGAAAAACCAGATTAGGAATTCTACATTTCAACTGCAAGAGCTAGGAACCAAATATTAAGGATTTTTATGCGCCATGTTAGCACGCCTTCTTGGCAAAGATTTTTCAATGGCTGTTTATAGATAGACTTACACAAATTTTGAATAAGGCAACAATGATTCAACAAATAACATTAGAAACCTTGTTGGAAAAAAAAATATTCGTGGAAAGGATCACTAACCTTCATAACTGAAAACCTGATTTAATGGCAAAGTGAAATTCACACATTCAAGAAAATTGCTGCAGAGATATTAAAAAACCTGAATGAAAACTTTAAACAAAATATTGAGGCGGTCGGACGAAATACTGCCGCTCTAACAAAGTTAAAACTGTCTAAAGAACATTTTGGGGGTTGTTTTAGCTATTTAAACTTTCGAATTTCGTACGATGAAAACATGCGGAACATTTTCGAACAAGTAAATGAGAATGTAACAGCCTTAGAATATGTGGATGGTTTAAGAGAATAAGTTCAAACGATGATTTACAACAAGCTGCAGGAATTTGATGATAAATATGATGTAGTGAACACCAGCCGTTTAGTCGATGTCACGATTAAAAATACGGTAGTTCATTTGTCTCTCTGAACGATTGGAAGGGAATTTCAAATATTTTATCTAGGGATTTAGCGTTCTTAAGCGCTCTAAAAGAACCAAGCTACCTTTTTGGTTCAATGACGAAGCCAACAAACTGATTGCTGAAGCAAGATTTTTACCTGGCGATGTGTGTTTATTCAACAATTCAATTTGGATCTAAATAACTTCTTTTCGGAAATCAAGCTTTGCTTGCTAAATCGACGGTATTACAAAGTGTGATATTTGTAATCAAGTTTTCAGGAAGCCACGATAAGGAACTAAACTTGATAGACATCATAATACGAAGATACACAAGATACAGATGATCCTTGAGAAATGTCCAGCTCAAATTTGCAAATGGTTTGAAAATCGGATGACATGTGGCTGAGATATCGAAGGCGCAAGTGGCAAGTTGGTGTTCTTTAACTAAATCGTTTTAAAATCCGTTAATAAATAGCGGAGATATGGCCAATTAAAGTAAAATATGCTCAAGGTGTTTCTTGTGCCATTAAAATCAATGTCTAAGGTTGACACCATCAATAATTAAAGTACCATCAAATGGTCATGGTCACGACTTCACAGTCATAGCAGTTGAATAGCATGCCTTCCACACCTGAAGTTTGCTTGTTTATTAAAAACTTCACGCTGCCAAAAATAAACATTATGATCAATTGGTATGATTCCGAAAGCTTGGCCTGAGATCCAACAAAATTCGTCGGGTATGGGTTGGGCGGCCTTTTTAAATCGATTCCAATTAAGAATTTGTGTGGTGAATGGGATTATAATCTAACTTTTTAAGCTACTTCGCTGAATTTATGAGGACAGAATAATTCCTATCGGAAGAATGTTTCTACTTGCGTGCGCAACTATAAGAAAATTCCGCAATTCTACAATCTATTAATCAAATATTTCAACGATTACGAATGTTGAATAAATTTATGGCGAAAATGATGAACGGATATCGACTATGAATATCGAACGCCTCAGTGCTTGTTGATCAATGTGTAATTTCTTGATAGATTTCGAATATAAAACACTAGCTTGCTTGCCCACACGTTATTTGGGCTCCTGTTTCTTTCCACGGTTGCAATTTTAGAATTCTGTTCTTCAGTAGCCTAGCTCCTGTAGGTTCCACCGTTGCGACGTGCTACCCGCGGGTTCTAACAAACGCATGCCAGGTTATGGTTATCGTAGTTATCGAACGTTTTGGTGACGACGTGGGTTGTTACTATGGCTACTTTCAAGTTCGAATCGCAAAAACGTCAAATAACTTTTAAAACTTTTTGTGTGGTGAGCCAAAATTCCTTGCAACTATGTTTATCTAATAGTTGAATTAGGAGGGGAGTTAGGGGATCGATATCGAAGAAGCCAGCAAAATAAGCAGTTGTACCTTGTTTGCGTTTGCCCACATGTTATGTGGGGTACGGCAATTTCAGCATTACTTTCTTCGGTCACCTACCAGCTTACATTCAACCGTTGCGACGACTTGTGCCACCCACGAATTCTAATAAACGCGAGCCAACTTATTTGGATAATTCTGCAATGAACAATTGCGCCGCAGCAATAGCCGCAAGAAGGCTTTATGTTGTTTCTATGGCTACTTTTGCAGTTCGACATTTAAAACTTGTAAATTTTTCAATCTAGAAATCTACGTATGTATGTTTTAGCGAATAAACAGATAAGGGGAGATTTCGTATGTATTAGCGAATAGTTAGATTAGGGGAGGTAGGGGATCGAGACTAAAGAGGCTGGCAATATAGGGGGTGATATGCAAATGTCCGTTGCAAAGTTATATTATACCAAGCTAGTGCTTTTAATGGGCCCAGGGGTTTTACACCATTTCGCTGTTTACTACTTGCGTGAAGGGAAGGTTTCCTCACACGTCTATCGGATACCGGGAGACGCGTCAGGCTGCTGGTGTATCCCGTCCCTTAAAGCTCCTCTCTGAATGCCCACAAAGCTTCCCGGCTGTGATTAGGATCAGTGGGGTTGGACTATAGCGATTTCTCAAGATAGATTTCTCGACCAAATTATACTACCACGATATAAAAAAATCGTTACATGCATATGACGGTTCTTCTTTATATCCACATAATCAGGTAAGTACGCATTGTGAAGTCAACGAGTTTACTTTACTGCCTAATATTGCTGAAAATTATTCGTTGCCTCGAAACACTCTGTAATTTGGGGCTGTTTAAGAACATTGAGCCGGCACCTTCATAAAGTTTTCAAAACTATTCATTTTTTGCCAATGTGAATCGCTTCCATTTTGAGTTAGAAGCCATGACTGTAGTTCGAGCGGGTATAATGCAGCAACGAATTTAAACGAATCGAGTTGATTCTAAGTGTTTATGTTGGGGACAATGGCCGGTGCAAGTATACTCCATTCATTTCGCCTTTCCTTTAGACAACGAATTAATGCTTTTTCTCCCCATCCACTTGTGCTATGTTTTGTACTGCGTCTGTTTTCTGTAGTTTCTCCACATTTGGGTGTGCACTGCACGCTGCCAGTCCCTGACTGCTTATACAGGGTGTCTCAATAGGATATGTCACATTTGTTTTCAATCTAGCTCCTGAACCCCTGGTCGCACATCAATGATTTAGTACCAATTCAGTCCTGAGGCTTTGAGAATTTGTTTGGCACCAGTCTCATGTGGGTCAGTCCATTAGTTCCTGAGATATCAGAGTGACACGAAATAACAAGGTGTTTTAACATTACCGTAAATGGGACACTTTTTCGCCTGTAACTCCTAAGCTCTAGCGCGCATAGGCACATGCAATGCAATAGCGCGTTCGAAAGCGCTTTTACTAGCGCTTCAGGCTAGGTGCATCGATATTCGTCCTACCTGAAGTCCCAAATTGGCCCCCGGCACTACGCCATCTGTAAAGCCGAACATTGCAAGGTCGGAGTGCCAACAGTTCCCTACTAGATGAGACACGTCAAAAACTCGACATCAGGAGTTTTTCTTAATGATCAGCGTGGAATTTCGCATAAGCAAAGTTTTGCTCCCAAGGGCCCCCCCTTTGGTGTTTTTAAATTTTACTACTTTACTACTACTATTACTTTTTTGAAACTTATGAAACGTGCACCTTTACATACTTTGAGTATGTTTATGTCATCCCATGAGGGAATCACCGCTCATCGTACTACAGTCCCATAAAACGTTCAAATTTTCGACAGCGGTAATGTGAACCACCTGATGGCTACAACAGTAGCCGCTTTCCTCGATGCAACCCAGGGGAATTTGAGTGTGATTTGATACCACTCAGTTTTATAATTACTGCTGTTGTTTTCATTTCTTTCTTGAAGAGATCTCCATGCATAAAAATTATTTCCATCCAGCTGTAATTGCTGAAATAGGAAGGCAGTGAGCAAAATAGCTTAAGATAAAAATGGGTTGTTCACTAAATTTTTTAGTTGTGAATGTGGTACGAAGGGTTGTCTGATTCAGAAGCCTGAATGGTGAACTGAATGCTATCATATCTCACTCAAATTCCCTTGGGTTGCGTCGTGGAAAGCTGCTACTGTTGAAGCCATCAGGTGATACACATTACCGCTGTTGAAAATACTACGTGGAAATATGTGTACCATATAATCATACAGCAAGTGTAGGCATTGAGTTACCCATGCAAACAATCCCCCGTACATTCCTGTGAACTGGCACCTGAAGCTTAAATGTTTACACTTATCGGACGGTAAACAAGGTCAAACCAATGTGTACTTCATACCCTTTGCGTTCCCACGCTGTAATCGTAAAATCTACAACACCTTAGATTTAGTTCTTCTAAAGAGCACTTACCACATTCTATCGTATATCTCCATCCTCTAAAAGTTTCGTCGGGATGAATTGTCAGCATCTCCTAGCTCTTATCCTGCTAATCCTTACGTTCGCTCTCACGGTATGTTTCAAAGCGTGACTTCTTAGCTCACCGTCAAGTGTGACTAATTTAACTCTTTTTCTGTATGAAAGGAGACCAAGGTAATTTGACACACTTGAAGCCTAATGACCAGTAGCAAGTCCGAGGTCATCGTCCTCCTTGCTAAGGATGTTACCTTTGAAAAGGGGACATTATAATTTTTGTTCCAGGGTTTTCTGTGGTATTTTGGATTTGTTATCATGGTGGAATATATATAAAAAATTTTCAGAAGTCAAACAAAGTCGTTTTGGTGCGAAATTCAATGGAATGTCGAAAACTCAAATTGACTAAGGAACAGTGCAAAAAGGAAATCGACTTGTGATCTGCTTTCGCGGCCGTGAAGGAATCACTAGGATCATCAAGTATTTCCCCACTAACTGCGAACCGATGTTACTATTAAAGTGACTAGTTTTCCCCCATCAAATCCGATTGGAATTTAATGGTACTTCGAGAATACAGAACCTAAATATGAAACTGCATCTAAAATTTGCTAGCAAGAATTACTTTTGTCGTAAATTTCATAGCTGGACGTCCATGAAATCCAACAACCATTTTAATTTTGCAATGTGTTACTCCTTGAAGGCAGTGATAAAGCGCGCTGCAAAAGTGTACATGTTCATAGGAATAAGTGAAGTGGAACGTCGTGTTGAAGATGACATACCGCGGGTCTCTCCTATCCTGTCATTCCTTGGCAACGTACTCATAGGTGGCATCTCGGTGACTAGTGAGTTACCGCCGTAGCTTATGTCAGTTAGGCCGAGAGTCGGAGCATGAATTATGTCTATACGTTATTAATGTAAACCCTTTTATAGATGCATGCGTGGGATCATAATCATTTATACGCTATAGCACTTAAATAAATGTGAGTTCGGAGGGGTGACTTAAGAATAAATACACTCTGCACAGTTTACTTACCTTTTTTTGCACTACAGGGTGTCCAAAAATGATGTCACATTTATATTTCCTCTCATGCCCAAGCGTAGGATAGTGAATGAGGTCACATTCGAAAGCTGAGGCTTTGAGTATTTGTTCCCGGCTCGCTGTGGAGGTTTCGACTATGATTTTAATGCACTCAAGGGTTCTTTCCCAAAGTGAATGTTTGTGAAGAATGTGAAGAACCCCAACGTGAGGAAAAATAAATTATACTTGCACCAGCATCACGAAAACATCCCCTCACTCCTCACACCTCTCTCTGAACTCTCTGGACAAAAGAATCTTTTTAGCCTATTTCTAATTCTACACTTAACTTTATTTCATAAAAAACCCCTATTCCTCTCCATGCTCTACATATTCGGCGAAGCCTACAGGCTTCGTGGCAGTCTCACTGCCACATAAGTATGGAATAAAACTTTTATTGCGGAAAATTAAGATTTTGTATTTTGACTTGTGCCGCCAAGCTAAATTTCAGATTGAATTGTTAAGATTTTGGTGTGGTTCTTAATCTTGCAGATGTTACAACACATTGAGACAGAATCGATCTTACAAATTTTCTCCACACCAGACATTTAACTTCGTGGCTGAAGTCAAAACTTTAAACCTAAAAAACCGAAAATTTTGCAAGGTTTTAGTAAGATGCAAAAACTCCGAAGGGGAAACCCTTAGATGGATTAAAATCCTAATCAAGACTCTGGGATGTTGGGTTGGGACTTCAGGTAGCACCAAAAGCGACGCAACTTGAGACCAATCAAATACGCTGTTGCGCATGCCTCCGTGCCCTCCAGTTTATGAGTTACCGGTGGGACAGTTTTCCGTGTACGGTAATGTTAAAATGGAATGATTTTCACCACATTTCATTACTCGTGAATCAATCGCCAGGTTTTAATGACCACGGTACCGAACAAATACTTCAAGCTCTGCTTCACCCGAAGGACATGGACCGTTGTACCCACAATCATCACAATTTATAGGCGGGTACAAGTTGGCCGACGGCCGAAAATTTTCGGCTCAAGTTGGCCGAATTTTTTTTCGGCTAAAGCTCAAGCTGGCCGAAGTAAAAAAATTCAAGTTGGCCGAAATCCGAATTTTACATTCCAATTGGCCGACCGAATATTTTTTCAAGTTGGCCGACCGATGAAATGTTCGGCTCATGTTCAAGCTAGCCGAAATAAAAACTCAATTAGGCCGAAGATCCGAAATATGTGTTCAAGTTAGCCGAAAATTCCGAAAATTTGCGGTTCAAGTTGGCCGAAAAATTTTGGCTAAAACATCAAGTTGGCCGAAACTGTCAGCAATGAATATTTCAGCAAATTTTTGCAGGTGAGTCCATCAATGTATGCTACTACACATTCAGAGAACGAATCCCCACAATCCAATTTTATTACCCCACGGAAGGGAAATGAAGGTGTAAAAAGTTCCGTATTTAGACAACTATTATATTAAGTTGATACATGCTCCCTCAAGACAACTGTAAATGTGCATCAAAACGGATAGACCAATTTTATGTTTTACTGTTTTGGGGATTTGTCAGGATCAAATTTAAAACAAGAGCTAACAAGCTGATCAACCCAATCAGGCTTATTTCGAACCCTTTAGAGCCTACAAAAATGCTAGCACCGTGTTGCACAATGTTTTTATCCCTAAGCCAATGAGCCTATTACCATTAGATAAGTCAACTTGTGTTCCAATCCTAACTTAACAATTCCATCCTACTCCAAGTCAGTCCCACTGCTGACTTAAGCACGTAGTGTACCCTTGGGGTACATGTAAGCATACACCGAAACCCCTATGTCCGTCAGTGCGGGGACACCCCCCCCCCCGAGATAAATTTTCGAAATGACACCCGGGTCCGGGTTCTAGGGGTTCATCCCTATCAAGCCGAAGCACAAAGGGGGTGTCAGGACCCATGATTACGTGTGATTTTGGGCTTCAAACATCGCAGTACCCGTGCTATGGCTTGGGCATGCATAGCATGCTATCCGTGACATTATAAACGGCACCCCTCTCTGTACTGCATCAGCTGTCTACTATGAAGAGGGGGGTCTATTTTGAGTAGGAGTGAGTTTCGGAACACAAAAGGCGCTGCAAATCTAGAAGGAGGGTCTCGTCAATTTCCAAAACTAAAAAAATAAAACATTTAGAAGATAAAAACGGGGAGGTCTCCAACATGTTTGTTACGCTTGCCTGGTATAGATGCTAAAAATCTATGGAGGGCGGGGGTATATTTAAAAGGACAATGCTTACAAAATATAATGGTGTATACTTGGATAGAAAAATGACTCACCAAATTTAACTGTTTACACGCTAACTGCCTGTGTATTTTAGTAAGGGCACGTTTTTTGCACATGCTAACACAGGGCCGCCTAGCAACGGTTTCCAAAGCAGTAAATTCTGAAGTATAAATGCAACATTTCCATTCAGATCATTACTCATAAAGCTGATGCTGAATCGCAAGATCATTTATACATATGAATTCGGACAACCTGTACTTCTATACTTGAGATTTCTAGCAAAACCGATTCTGATACCGAAAGTGCATTCTTATTCCGAATACAAAAATTATAAAACCAGCTTTATATTGTTACGACATATACATAATAGATTACCGCTGTTTCTAAAAGAAAATTTGATTTGATCTAGTTGTACAGTCGCCTTTAGAGAGCTGGTTAGGGAGCGCACCTCATTCATGTTACACCAAAGTATAAAACTTATTACACTGTAATTTCCCTTCCGTGGGGTAGTAAAATTGGATTGTGGGGATTCGTTCTCTGAATCTGTAGTAGCATACATTGATGGACTCCTTCAAAAATTTGCCGAAATATTCATTGCCGACAGTTTCGGCCAACTTGAACCGCAAATTTTCGGCTAACTTGAACACATTTCGGATCTTTGGCCTAATTGAGTTTTTATTTCGGCTAGCTTGAACATGAGCCGAACATTTCATCGGTCGGCCAACTTGAAAAAATATTCGGTCGGCCAATTTGAATGTAAAATTCGGATTTCGGCCAGCTTGAGCTTTAGCCGAAAATTTTCGGCCGTCGGCCAACTTGTACCGGCCCAATTTATACACTGTCCCGTTTTCACAGGTCAAAACTGCATCTCAATATTCGTACGGGTTCGGGAGTTCTCGTCCGAATGTGGACATGTCTGGACGGAATGACGGACGGACGGACAGGACCAAATTCATAAAGTAACCTGAATGCTACTGAGTAAACTATGAATAGATTGGAAATTACATTCCCTAACTTGTTTCGTTAACCGCAAGTTTTCGCACCAAAGGTACGGCTCATTTTCATCAGTTGGGCCACAATGTGGTTGAATATCACGTATTCAATAATGATTTTCCATTACTAGCGTTCCGATCACTTCGCATTACAAGCAGTTCGTGCAGGCCGTGCTAAAATGGGCTTGACCATCGGTCACGTAGGGCCACATGGACGAGATGGTACTATGTATGGAAGCTCCATTAGCTTTTCCAGTATCATGTATTACCATAGGACTCGTACGGGGTTTTCCAACGTGGGGAATCGCTTCGCCGAAAATTACAAGCAGTTCGTGCAGGCCGTGCTAAAATGGGCTTGACCATCGGTCACGTAGGGCCACATGTGCCGTAATTTCTTTCATGAGTTTGATGGTCGTCAGAAAATTGCTTAATGCAACAAAAATCTGATGAACAATCTGCAGCAGTTTCAGTTGGCGTGAGCTCTGTTAAAAGTACTAACTAGTAACAAAACATAAAGACTTAAACCAGCTGTTAAGCAACACAACGAATTTATTCCTCGGCTTTTGCTCAAATTACACTACGCAGGACGAGATGGTACTATGTATGGAAGCTCCATTAGCTTTTCCAGTATCATGTATTACCATAGGACTCGTACGGGGTTTTCCAACGTGGGGAATCGCTTCGCCGAATTTTAATCCTTGATTACGCCAGCAATCTGCCTTCAGGCGCATAAAACCAGCTCGTTTCGTATCATGACATATGTAAAATTGTGATAACTCTTGCTTTTTGACTGGTTTAGGGAGGGAAATAACTTTGAATTTCTTGCACGTAGTGTAGAAGAAATAAAGTGGAATTTATTGGAGAGTAATTTAGATGCGTCTTGACACCATGAGAGCTTAGTGAAGACTTCTTTTTTTTAAAGCAATAGTAATGATAGCTAGTAGCATTAGCATTCATGTTTAGACTAATCATTAGCAGAAACCAAATAATAATTGTACTTTGTTAATCTAACAACGACAACAACCTTATAAGTAGCTATACGCAACATATCGGGCCACCTTGAACGACTACGTTCAATATTAGTCACAAATCGGCAATAGCGACAATTTCCGAACATCTCTCTTAATTTCT
>WJFA01002195.1:0-17091 GCA_009870155.1 Pseudobourletiella spinata
TCTCTCTCTCTCTCTCTCTCTCTCTTTCTCTCTCTGTCTGTCTGAAGAGAGACCCGGCTATACACCATGCCCTACAGAGTCAGCAAGGAGAGCAAGGGGTACGTACAGTGGTAGGGACAGGCACTGGCATAGCCAAGTACATAAGTAAGACAAGAGTGGAACTACTTCTGGCCCAAGTGAACTGTTTCCTAGAGAAGATTTGAGAGAAGTTTTAGAAATGAACCATTTTTTGGTTCACTGAGCCTATCTATCAGTTGTTTTCTAACTCCATAGACTCAACTATTGCCGTTTCCGTCCAATTTCTCTATAAACATTCCTTGTCTTCATCAGGAACGTAATGAAGGAGCTGTTTTATCGTTTCCTGCCTCCTCACTTTCCACTACGTTCATAGTGCATTGTCCTACTCTGCTGGTCTGTCAGGGTGAACGGGGCCCTCGTGTTTGTATGAGATTCTCCCTCGCTCCGCTCTTCAAACTGGGCGGCTACTCGTGTGGACATATGCATAGGCTTTTTCGTAACACAGTATCACATTTGCCTTACGTTCGGCAACCCCCGCGCCCCATATCCTTGCACAAACTACCACGCGGTAGGGACAGAGAACACATAGAGCGCACACTTGCTTCTACACCCATTATGTATAATGGGCAGAGATGAATTTAAGAAGCATATGCTTAACTGGGTATGCTACACACACCATGGGGTTGGCGGATTAACTTGATTTTCAGAACATAGAGGAGGGGGTTTGGGGACGCAGATGACGTCGACGCCGCAGCGGCGGCGGGAGCGGCTGCGATAAAAATAAAATGTAATAAGCGCCTCATTTTCATATGTATTGAATTATAATGCTCGTAGCTCCTTATTGCCCATAGCTTTTAGCATCACAATCTAATATTTTTCGACATGATTAGCCATCCTACCACTAATTCAGTACCTAATTTCATTTCGATGCATGGCTCGTACCCCTACCGCCGCCACATCCATCTCCCCCCAAACAGACATGCACGGGGACTGCAATTTGGGAACTCCCAGCCCGAAACATGCACACACAGCACGTTTCATAAATTACATACCGGCCATACATTATAAATGCACGGAGGTGATTCTCAAGGCTGAGCATGTGGAATAGTGACGCTGGTTTTCAAAAGGGGGGGGGAGACACGACGTATGGCTATGATACACTATTAACCGTTCTGGCAGACCGCGCGGGCTTTACTGCTTAACGGCGGTAGTGGTGGTAGCGGCGGAGGTGATGGTAAACCATGCCCTGCGTGTTTGTACGTGGGGGTGGGTCAACAGCTGATTGTAACAAGCTGTAAAGTACCACTTGAGTCAGCATGTTTCGTGCCCGTGCAAAATTTTGGGGAAAGCAGGCGGGGAGCTCTATTATGTTGCAAAGCGGGAGGCCATGGCCAAGGCAAGAGCTCAGTCAGTGAGAGTGAGAGATGGTGAGGAAGGACGAGAAAACTTGTCACCTTCTATCAATTAAATCTATCAAAATTATTCTCGCGGGTTGTAAATCCTCCATATCTGAGTTGGAGATCGTCTGGTATATTTGAGAGTGAGAGTGCGCAGGAGACCCCGCCACTTTCGATCTGGCTTCAAACAACAGCACAGTTGACTCTTTGTTGGCGTCCAAACTTGATTTTCAACTATAGAGCCATTCGTTCCAAATTCCTTTTACTTTCGGAGCACCAGCCGGCCGTCCCACTACTAACTAACAGTATGTTCTTGTGCAATGAGCCAAGATTATTATCATCTGGCCACTGGTGGCTCATTGCATAAGGGCCAAAATGTACGGTATGTGTCCCAAGTGTGAGGCGAACACGGTACTCATCGACACCACTGCGCTCCGTAAAAAGGAATCCAGCGCTCCTTGTACTCCACAGAGTATATATGGTCCTACACTCGCACTACTACTCCAACTGTGCCGTAAATCCACAGAGCCACAGAATATTCTAAACAAATACACACGCAATAAATAGAGAAAATCGTTAGTTCATCGTGGGAGGCCCAGGGTGTGTTTGTGTGTCTGTGTGTGTACTAACCTCCGTCAGTGCTACTTTACAACTCGACCGACTGTAGCACGTAGCCATTACTCCGGCAACAGCCACTGCATACTGCACGGGAAAATGCAAAATATAAGTACTCTATCCCGGTCCGAAGGCATTCATCCTCTTCCTCCTCCTCTGCTACTGGAGGGAAACCAGAATCCAGCTGTCATAACAATGGCCCCCGTCAACTCCTTGATTTCCATAATTAGAAGTCCGAGCCACTTTCCTCATGACTGTCAGCCAGCGGCTCGCTCTTAAATTATTCAAGATAACTTACTCTTGACTTATTTAAATTGTGACACTATCTCAAATCTGGACATTGCATAATTGAAACACGGGGACTTTTCCGCACGGAAATAGGACTTTGTCTTGAAAGTGCGACTTTGAAGTGGAGGAGGCCGAGGCCACCTGTACACATACTTCTTCTTACCTTCCAGTAAAAAATTATTAATACTATAATTATTATTATTATTAGCATGATTATCTTACACTCCCGTCCAAAACCAGGTCACATGGAATGTCAAAAAAGGACCTATCAATTCAGGCCCAGGTGGAATGACTCACGCAGTTCAACACGCTACATGACTAAAGCGCCTGGGCACCACTCCTGTTACACCACCACCACTGCCAGCCTGCCATGCAATGGGAAATAAAAACTACTCACACACTGCACACACACACACACACACACACCCAGAAGCACATAAACACGCACATACATACATGCACTCAGGCTAAAATGACATCCAGTACACACCTTTGAGTTCATACCTAGCCATAGAGTTCTACTCACAGTCACTGCTGGACGAGAAACAATGCCCAAATAAAGCTATTCCACAAGTTCCTCTCAATAAGTCTAACGTTTAAATTTCCATCATTACTTAATCTAACCTCCCCACTACCCTCTCCCCTTCCAAACTAATGCTCAATTGTCTCATGGTTACAAAGAGAAACGATTTTTTTTCAACAGCAGCTACACCCTCATAATCCCGTTGATATCCCGATGACTTGAGGGGCAGAGACTTTTGTAGGATTTCGAAAGGAGCTCGCTCACATTGTTACCCCGAGAGGCTCCACCAAGACAAGGAATACAGGGATTTTTTTTCATCATTTTAAAAACCTGCCCCATAGACTGCGTAATAGTCAAAGCCTGCGATGCAGGTCCACTACTGACTCAGTTCAGCGATGCACCTACCTTAACTCAACTCAGTCAGACATGGGTGCAAACATAACTGTTGCTTACAGACGTGCTCAAAATTTTTTCTCATCCCCTTCCCACTACTCTTACTTCTTCTTCACCATCATCATCATCCTCTCCTCCTCCTCCTCCTCCTCCACCTCCTTCTCTCCACTGCTTTTTCAATCCTGTCGCTGGTGGTCTTGTATACACACAGAGTTGAAAGTAATGGTGGTAGTCATGGTAGTAAGCCCTCATAGTTGTCGTGGCAGTGCTGCCTGATTGTGAGTGTAGCAATGTAGCAATGTAGTAGCAACGTCCAGGGACTTAATCTAAGCAGTTAATCATGCATCTGCAGAGAACTCGTTTCGATACCTTGTATGCTGGTGTATATTTTTGTGCGTGTGTGTGGAACTTTGCTCATGTATCACAACGAAGCATGCATAATCAAAGTTGAGAAGGCTTTTATTACTCAACAACGGTAGATATTAAACCGTTTTGTTTCACGCTTCCATGGAATATAACGCAGTAAAGCTCTGTCAGTACAGCTTCGCGGTGCGTTCTTCTAACCGTACAGCAGTGGCGTAGGCCATTTCACAAAACACATTCTAAGGCTTACATGTGTATATTCACACACACACACATGCTCACACACGCTCCTTTCAAACACACTATGAAGAAAAGTGAGAATACATTTTTGCACGACTGACCTCATTTTCATTTTCCTTTGTTAGTCACACCAAGAACAAGAGGAATGGAGAGAATTAAGAAGAAGAAAAATATACAGTAAATGGAGATGAAAAAAGGGAGTGAGGAACGGGATAACATGTAGACTATCACTTAAGGGGCCGAAGAAAATTTTCACGATAATACACATACCATAGCGTCTAGAGGTATATTTATATTTATATGAGTATATGTACATGTATGCATATATATGTATATATGCATGGAAATGGCCTCTCCTACTCTTTCTTTAACACACACTTACTGTCTGCTTTGGCCTCGGGCTATTGTGTAACAACGTTTTCCTCCAGATTTTTCGAATGAGAAAAAATCAGGGATAATTATAACACGGAGGAAATACAAGTATCTGTCAAACTCACCGTTCAATTCGCGCTGTAGCTCACACACTGGCTGACTGGGGGATGATGGTACAAACACAGACACAGACAGATGTATAGTATTGAAGCACTGGCGTACAGAGTATTCACGTCCCGTCCAAATCGGTCCTCTCTATGGTCTTTGCAGAAGCAGCCGTGAAATTCCCTCCGGGAGTTTTCAATAATATTTCCAAGGAGTGGGGAATGAGTGACGGACTCACAGTCGCACACAGTCACACAGGTATTCCAGGATCCATAAAATTTGAAGTAATTCAACTGTGTCTCTGAATTAAGAACAATTACAATAGTGCAGTGCTAGCACTAGAAGTAGTAGTAGTATTAATAATAATAATAATAATAATAATAGTAAGAGAGGTAATTTATGGTTACTCTGTTCTACTGCGTCGCTTCGTGTGCAATCCTTCCACCACACTGCTCTCTCTCTCTCTCTCGCTCCTTCTCTTTCAGATCATGCTGCACATAGTAGTAGTTATTGTACACTTAACCATAGCTCTCTTCCTCTACGCTCGCTTCATCACTCACTACTACTGCTACTGAACGCTTAGCCCGCCATCGTCAACTGAAGGGATGCTACCAGTTGGGCCTCTCTCAAATATAGAAAATCGGGAAACTCTGTGTGTGTGTGTTTGTGTGTGTGCATGTGTATGTGTGTGTTTGAGCGTGGATGAGCGAGTGAGAAGGGGGAAAACGGGGTCCCCTCAGCCTGTCTCTCCTCCGCTGCCTCTATAACAACCAGGAGCGTGATGTGAGAAAAGCGTATGGGGCCTCGAACTCCGTTCACTTCCATACACTTCACATATCCTAAAAATCCCCTTCTTGCCGCTTCGGCCAAATAACAGAGTATGGGGTAGACGACGACGACGAACAAGTATATGGTACTTTGTGTGTGTGTGTGTGTGTGTGTGTGTGTGTGAGTATGTGTGTATTTGTGTGCGTGTGTCTGCATCTATATGGGGTATGTATGTGGAGAGCGGGGAGTGTGAGTGATACAGAAAGAGCGAGAGAGACTTTGGGGTGTGCGGAGAGCACGGCCAGACTAAATGTGTGTTTGTGCGAGCGAGGCTCTCTCTCCCTCTCTCTCGTCTTGTTTAGTACTCACATGGCTGCCACCACGGCACAAACTACTAAAAGGCCGAGGATTTAGAAACTCACTTTTCCTTGTTCAGTTGCCATGCAATGCATATTAAAGGGAGAGAAGCCTGGCAGATGATTCGTCTTACCCATTTCCCCCATATTTTCATTAAGTCCCCTCCATCTCTCTCTCTCTCTCTCCCTCTCTCTCTCTCTCACTAACTTCACATACATACAAAGTCCCACTAAAATCGTTAAAATTATGCGAATACTTTTCTTTAGTTAAATTACTTGGCATACGAAACCATATCTCCTCGGGGGAATTCGTCAGCTCCAGTTTGATAATCATAAGAACGGTTATCATAATGCTCTGGTCGGAGACCCTGCCCGTACATAAGTATATCTTTCATAATGGGGACTTGAATGCCTATGGAAATAGTGAATGAAATGCAATCGTTCTCCATAACGAGACTCCCGCCATGTTAGACACTGAATACGGATGCATACATATCCGTTCACACGCACACATACACATACACACACTTACACACATGATAAAAGAGTAACTCCTCCTGCTCTGAACTTCACCGCCAAAGCGGAACTTTCCTACTTGTGAGCGCAGACACGTACATATCATATACGTGTATAAGTCCAAACAATCCAACTCGTTAACGGTGCATCCCGAAAGAGGAGTTCTACTGCCACTACCGCCACCACCATGGTCGCCCTCGGGATTCTGGGAAAATATTGATAATATCTCGGGAATCATATGCCTCCTATGCAGTGGCACTACTGGTAGGAAGAAACCATCATCGCCGCCCTCATCTTCACTATAGATTTGCACAGAATACTGGAAACGAATCTAATCCGGGAGGAGGACCAAGTGGAAGAGGAGGAAGGCGGAGGGTTTGAGAGAATATATGATTTGATTCATATTTTACATCTGTTTCATTATTGTTCCATCCTTACCAACCTGTCCCTACGCAAGGGCAGTGGGTCTGAATTAGCGGGATTTCACGTGGAGTGAACATGATGATAGTCACAGGCCTCCATTAGCTGTGGTGGAAAAATATTTCTCAATTTTCAGACTCGCACACTTTCGGAGTCAGGACACCCACACATGCGGATGCGTTCACTATAAGATATTGAGATTATCCTTCCATCCTCACTTACTGACAATTTTACGGCTTTATTTCCTCCGTGTAGCAGTCATTTTTGCAGATTATCTCGGCTGGCGGAGGAAAGGGGATGTACATGTGTCCGTCTGAGTTACCCTCTCCGCTCCTTCCGACCGAGTGACTGGGAGGCAGCTTGCTGGGGATGTAGTTATACAACTGCCACTGAAAAGGATGGATGGAAAGTTTTCCGCAACTCTTACCTTCTCGAGATCCATGCTAGTTCAGATCGAATAGGAGCACGCGGAGCTGACTGACTCAGTTGATGCTTTCCCGTACATAAGTAGCTGTTATAAAATCCGGATGGGTACGATGTTGATGGGTACCGCGTGTGTATGGCTACATAGTTACGTTCACAAAGACGTACAGGGTGTGCGTTCTTCCTCCATGTAATGCATACGTCCACATACAATTACATATGCTCACCATCCCCTCACGGGTGTTACTCGTGGATATTGCCCACCCATCCTCCTCTCGTACTCCTCTCCGCGCGCGATTTTACCCCTACGGAGGACCGCTCCTCACTCTGTGAGCCCGCTCCTACGATGAACACTATTATGAGCTGGCCATATGATGCACGGGGATCCCACTCGTACACATGCACAACTCATAGAACTACTCACGGACGGACATATTATACTGGTTGGGGGACAAGTTTTTGAGATGAGCTCGTGCGAGGCGAAACTGAATGTCGGAGGTGATGAGTTTTAGGGGTTGGACATTTGCATCAATAACAAATAATATTAGCCTCATATTACGTCAGATTGCTACAGGTTTTTATCATCAGGCTCAAGATAACTGTACACAAGTATATGGAACATGTGTATGTATATCCATAGATATGGATCGATACTTGAGTAGGAACACACGGAGAAAGTTTTCGATGCGCTTGATACACTCCCCACTCCTCACCATTAGCTGCTTACTGATCGTGAGCCTTCCAGTAAATAAATCTCTTGCCTCCCTGCTTGCCACTCTCGGTGCAATACCTACCACCAATATACCATTACCGTCAGGACCGTTTCCACTGTACGGTCGTCCAAAATGAGCCAGAGCGAATTCATGGGCACCCACCGCCACACCACGGGCATCATCTTGGCAGCAGGTCCTTGTCGCTTACCCTCTCTTGACAACAAGCATGAGACAGGGAGAAACAGCAAAGCGGAAGGGAAAGAGAGAGAGAGAGAGAGAGAGAGAGAGTATCTCAGTTCGTCCGAATGTACAGGCGGAGGAATTAATAGAATTCTCCTCGAAATAGGAAAGAAAAAACCCAGTTTTCCTCATTCTTTCCTCAAAGCTTTGTCAGGAGCAATGAAAATTTGATGAGACACGGCAGGCCCATCATGTGGTCTCATCTAAATGTGTATGAGTTGGATACACGAACGTTTCTGCTGAACCCTGTAGCAACTCATAGCCGTCTCAACTGCACACAGAGGAGAACCAGTGCGAGACCTCCGCTCGTCGTAATTGCCATGGAAGTAACAGTTCCATATAAATTAGGGTACCAATAGAGCAGCCCCAATGAAAAACACTTGTTTCCCAACTATCGGCTGATATATAGGGCCTGGAAGCCCGATCCGAGATTTGACACTGTCATGAGATGGAATATTTGAGCAGCAACATGCGTCCATGAGAACTCCTATTGCTGTAGTCGTGGCGGAGTAGCTCGAGTAGTTGGAGGAAGGCAGTCGTAAGCGGTTACAAATCAGGAAAACCCGACGGTCAGCCCACTGCATATGCGTATAGAGAGACACGGGTTTGCGAGGAATCTAGCGCGTCTATTGAGGAATCGGATACAAGGGATGACTCATTCAGTGGGAGAAGAATCATCAAAATCGTAGTCCGCGCACTCTGGCTTTAGTCAGCTCTCTCTCTCTCTCTCCCTCTCTTTTCATTTTCTAGCTCGGCTCTCGCTCTCTGTTCCTCTCTCTCTCTCTCCCTCTATATACAGTACTCTCTCTCTCGCCTCCCTCTCCTCCCATAGCTCTCTCAGTATTTCCCAACAACCCTTATTTTCTAACTAGGGGACACATTAGACATATGAAAGGTTGAAATAGGGTACAACGGAGCTTTCTCCGAATAATTATCTCGGGTCACGAAGTTTCCTATATCCCTCTACACACACAAACTCACAAACACACACACACACACACACTCCTTTTTTTCCTCAACAAACCAAACACTATGTACTTGAGTCACGGAGGTTCCACTACACACACACACACACACACATAGTTGGAGCACATACACACAAGAGTTTACTCCAGACACGCACTAAAAGTACATGGGGCCTCTCCGCACACAAATACACAGATCTACGGTCGTAGATTCCTTCCGTACGGGAAGGATTTAGTGCAATTGCTTTCTGGAATTTCCGCATTCCCTTCGGTACAATAGTTTGACCACGCTATATCGCCATCCACTTCCCGCCTCCACTGCCCCTCTCTGCCAGTGGCCACGGACGCAGCCTCCTCCTCATATGATGATTCCATGCTATGCTGCGATCGTCCGCAAGTGTGTGTAAGTATATTGCGTGTGTGTGTGTTTGTGTGTCTATGTGGAATAGACGAGAGTGGGTGACTGTAGTTAAGTAAACTAAAAGCTGAAATCCGATTGAGTGCTCTATATTTTCCCTTCCCCCTCACCTCAGAGTCGTCTAACTGGCGGAGTAATTTCCCTTTCCTGGCATTTCGTCTTCCACACTTAAATATACTGACCACATTTTATCCTTCTCAATTTTCACTCGGAGCGCATTTAAGGTTAGACCGTCTGGGAGACGAGATAAAACCTCGGTATCCCCCTTCCTCGTTCCAGCCCTATAGCTTTCAAAGGCACTGTGACTACGTCCGTCGGTCAGTCTCCCGTGTGCATATGAGCCCCACACAGGCAGACATAGGGACATACAGTTGTGCTGGCACAACACTTTTAGAAGATATCCCTTCCTGCTCCTCCTCCGCTCTTCCTTTGGCGAAACTCTCTCAGCATGGCGTAAACCATTGGGTCACAGGAGCAAGGGAAGAGGGAAAGAAGAAAACAAAGGGAAATTCCTTCCTGTCCATTCCCCTAAACTTCTTAATACGCGGGGCCATATACTGTGGATCAAATAGAGTCTTCTGAAGGAAATTGGAAAACTGGTAGGACACGAGGAAAGTCCGTGCCATCGGGGTGTGGGTGAGCCATCGGTGGTGGGGAAGGGACGGGTGGGTTGTTGGGACAGGGATTTAATTTTTATTTCCTTCCTTTTTTCTCGAATCCCACATATAGAGAAGCGTAATTGGAATCCACTGCGGCCAACTCTCTGCTGCTTGCCTCATTTCACTGTCAGATCCACGGGGTTACAGATCAGTGGGCACGGTGACGATTTAAAATTTCTCACCATCCATTCCATTCCACGGCATTAGAGTGGGATACGGTGTCCTGTGTGCTCCGGCTCGGTAAACTCAAATGTGTACCGCCTCGTAATCGTAATTTCACGAGTTGACAGACCGGGTGAGAAAGAGAGAGAGAGAGAGAGATAGAGACGGAGAGCAAGGAAAAAGAATCGAGAGAACCATAGGGGGGAGTTCCGCTACTTCCTTCTTAGGAGAGTATATGGAGGCGGCGGGGACGAGGACGAGATCCTGGAGATGATAAATAGGAAAGTGACGTTGGTGAGAGCAATTATTATTTTTACAAGTCCCATACATCAAAGGGGAGCAGTAGCTTTGACCTGGCCCGGAACACGGTGGTACATATGTCCATCCCGCCTGATAGAGGCAATTCCGACAGGGACAATTCTAATAAGAAGGGTAGGGGGTGCAGTAGATTATGAATGTGCGGAAGAATGGAATGCTGGCACGAGGCCCACCAGAAAACGGGAGAGTATTAGTAGTAGTAGTAGTAGTAGTAGGTTGACTTTCTAGTAGTAGTAGTCGTCGTCTCACATATACGCACTTTTATTTAGACCCGCTCCCGCCGTGCTCCTTCGACCTAAGCGGTAACTTCCCAACAGCTTTAAGCAAATAAATAATGGTGTCTACAAAGTTTAGATTTTGCTCGAATAACTTTATTATCCCACATTTCCTTTCCACATATATACAGAGTCTGGGGTTAGTTTGAGGGAAAAATTCAAGCCCCGACCGGGGAGCGGTGGTTGAGGTGGAGTGGGGATAGGACCTGTTGGGTAAAAAAAAAATCCCCAGTTTCACAATCATTAGCATGGTTGAAGGAGTAACCACTAGTGCACCCTGGAAACTTCCCTTTCATAATAATTAAATCTAAATATAAAAATCCCTTTTCTCCGTAATAAGCCGGCGGTTTAAGTGAGGATAGGAAAACATGACAACGCCGGAGGAGGAGTGGATGGAAGTGTGTACTGAGTGGTTTATATACATGCATAGCTCTCATGACTGTGGTGTGGCAGAAACTTTTCCAGTCACCCTCAAAGAAGGTGACTGCGGGGGAAACTTCAGTAAAGAGAGAGAGAGAGAGAGAGAGAGATGCAACTTTATTAAACAAATAGAGAAAAATCTCCTACTGTCGATTCCAAAGATTTCCACTACACACTTCCCCCAGAATCCGTTTAACGCGGATCGACAGTCTAAAGCATGAGTAATGTACTTTTTCTCATCCCGTCTTGGGTGATAAGAGGAGTGGGTTTAAAAAAACAACGGGTTCAGAGTCAAATACTGACTTGTCCCGATAAAAAGTTATCTGGAAATGAAATTTTCGGGAGATATTTGCATGAAAATAGCGTTGGGGTAGGCCCAGTCAGCTCCATTCGATCAAGCTATCTTGCTCTGTGGGTGCTCTCTGGAGCGGGATGAGTCACCACGTTGATCGATGGCGGACGGGAGGGTTTGATGCTAGAAGGTTCTCACAAACCTCCCCCACTCTCTCGCTCTTTCTCCCTCCCTCATGTACCCTCAACACCACCGATGCCACTATACTTCTACTTTTACTGCTACAACTACAACCACCACTTCCACCACCACCACTGTCGCCAACCACCACCATCCTCCTCACTTTCGCTCCCCCCTCAATACTTACCCGTAAGCATTCTTCTCATTCTGCTCCTCTGGGTTGGGAAAATTCATCTGGGTTCGCAGTAGTGTTTCAATCTGTCGCTGTAATGGTGACTGACCCTCTTGCAAAAGTGGTGCAGGGGAAAGCCCATCACGTTGAAGTAGTCCCCTTCAATTCCCTCGACAAGCGAGCCCCCCAATCCTTGGATGCCATACGATCCCGCTTTATCCCTACGATTCCAAATCCCAGATAGAAAATACACACATACACATCCAGCACACACATACATACACATATGTGGAAACATATACATAAGACTCAACGTCAGTTGCCAACAACCCTCATTCCCCCCCTCGTTTTATTTCTTTTCCTCCTCCAAAGAGCACGATGACGATGAGGAGGAAGAAAAGAAGGAGAGGGAGAAGGACGGCGAGAAAGTCAGGAGAGAGCGTGGAGGAGGAACAACGTGTGGATTTGAACTTTCTCCCTCTGTATCCCCTTGTCGTGACAGCCGTTGTACTACTTCGCCCTGCCACTGTTTTTAGCGAATGAAATGAATATGAATGTCATCCATTCAATTCCTTACGTTCGGGATTACACTGCTTCTAAAAGAGTGAGATATAACGAATGATACTGACAGTTGACACAAAAAACGGTAATGCTTCAGGGTCGTAGAGTAAGATTATGCGATGACACGGAATTTCTAGCTTCCACAGCGCCCACCACCACTACCACTGTAACACAAGGGGCAAACAGACGGCTCGGGATTTCTGCCTTTGCTCAATCCCAGCCTCACTGTTGTATCAGACATGCACAGACCCACCGACAGATACAGAGAAAAGACGGAATACACGTCAGAGGTTTACCCCGTGTAGCCATGCACATCTGCACAATCTCGTAATCACATACACACACGCTCTCTCACTCACTCTTCCTCTCACACAATGGGCACATGCACACGGGCCTAGGAGACACTGCCACAACCGCACTATCTCGCGCATTAAATACAACAGAGCCGTAAACTTGCAAGCACACATGCCCACCGCGGTTCGCATCGGGTGAGTACGCATCCATACCCTTGTAGCACAGACTCGCCGGGAGCACCTGAACAACGAAATTAGTAGGTGCATCGATTACTCCACACTCGGGGAAGACCACACACTGGGGAAACCTATGACTACGAGCTAAAGTTTCTCACATAAAGATTTATCTTTCTCTTCGTAGGTCAGACAGAACCGTCAAGAACTTCCGCAACAGTGCCTGATTCAATTTCCTAACAGTCATGAAACACGACAATGTGAGCTTTACACTGATACTGGAAGCCGAAGCGGACTCTTCTTTTACTGTTCTAGTAGTGGGAGCGGGAGGAGCACAATCAAAAACGCCCTTACAGAGGTTCTCCGGTCTTTATATAGGTTGAAATAATTTCGTCTGTTAGCGTAGCCATTTTAACTTTGGTCATTTCATAAAAAGCGTCCACATGAGCCTCCGCTGCTGAATCTTCTTCGCCTGTCTTCCATAAAAGCACAACGCCCGTAAATACTTGATGGGTCTGCCCGCTCAGCCTTTATTAAACAAGGAGAAATAATCAGAACTGACACACACACACACACACACACATACGAGTATGGGCATAGAATACATATAGTATGGAATATAGACACAGATCTATATGCATGAACCAACACTCATAGGTATACGAACATTATTGAGCACATCCATACGGGGGCGTGGGGATCCACGGGCTCCAAATCCAAGCAAATAGCCCGGGATCCGCAAGCCTTATCTGAGTGACTTCCTCACATCATATCCCTCATAAACGAGGTCAATGAGAGAGAATCAAGTTTAGTAGTAAGCACATCTTCTTACTTTGAGAGCATGTCCCCGGCTGCCTCCTCACTTCCCGGCTTTCCGTAAATGCGATTATCCATTGCAACCACCGTATCTGCTCCAATAATAACCTCTGGGAATTCACCTCCGTCCAACCTCACCCTGTCCAGTACCTCCTTCGCCTTTCCCCGTGCCGTTTCAATAACAAAGTCCGACACGAGAGGGTATTTTTCAGGCGATAAATTCTCCTCGAACTCGGAGGGGATCACTTCAATATTGAGTCCCTGAAATACAACATGTCACCTCAGAATTAATTTGAGTTCATACTATTTAGTAATATCTGCCTCCAACGCACAAACACACACACACACACACACTCATTAGCTTATACATATAAACTTTACATCGCATGGAGGGTGTGTGGTCGTGGTGAAGTTGTGGAATGCACCGACACCATTCCCCCCCTCTATTCCTTCCGCTTCGAATGCAAATCACCACAATTTTCTTCCTCCACGATTATGTGCACACACACACACACACACTCAGTCACTGAGTCAGGCCCATGATGTTGAAGGAGAAAACAGAAGAGGAGCGGGGCATGTGTGTATGTGGTATGGCAAGACTGCATGATCAACATGTGTCCACGAGAAAAGCCAACACTCTTCCACTCTTGCTCAGGTCAGTTCCCCTTCTTCTTTCGCCCCGAACTTCCAACACGACCCGCAACAACATGAGTACTCAGCCAACTGGAAAGCATGCCATTACTCACACGCTCTCCCCCGTATATACTGTACTCCATGTCCATTGAGCCAGCAGCCGGGGAACGCTTGTTGGTAATCCGAGTGGAGATGGAGAGTCAGGAACGGAAATGCCGGGCAAGCGCATTACAGAGAGTTAATATTTTTCAATTAGAGTACGAAATCACATTAAAATCACATTTCATACTCACTTGCGTCCTCCTCTTCCTAGGTTAGAGGCGGCATGAGTGTGCGGAGGGTGTTGTAGCACGCTCACATCCGCTACCCCTACCACTGCAGTCCAATCATTCAACTCGGATCAAATTATACAAGGACCCTTTCCCGGTCTACCCACAGAAAAGTCCTTCTGCTCCCTTATACACTTTCACTCATTCCACTCGATACACAAATACTAATACAAGGGAAAATGGTAGAGACGTACTGAGCGCCCTCTAAAATGACTAAAACAAAAACAATGAGGGAAAAGATGAACTTTCAATCATGTTAACACTACACACGAATAACGATCATAGCGGTAGATCATGGGAAAATGTACGAACAATTCCCCCCTCCAGGCAAACCCTCATTTATAGTTTTAAAATGGCGAATTATTTGGGTTATGATTTACGGGAATCGTCTAGGGCGCCGTAAAAGTTACACCAGATTCCCTCTCGCTCTCTAATCGGGTACGCCTGCGCCCACCGTACGGATAAAAGAGTAGCGGCGTATGAGTAGGAGCGAAGTTCATCAGTTTGTATATCCTCTAAGGGTGCAGTACGTGTGGCCACGGTAAGATGATCAATCGGGGCAAGACATCTTGCGTGGCCGGAGCCTACAAACAGATATTTGGGAAATGGAAGAGTAGCAACTAGTCCGCCGTAGAGGGACGGAAAACATTGGAGGTGAGAATAATGTGGAACCAAATTAAAACCAAAGCATATTCTACCCGATAGAAATGACCGAACGCCTTGTTTCTACAGTCAAAGTTTCACAAGCGCCACCCTTCCGACAAAGTGCTCCTTAAACAAGTTAGAAAATTAACAATCCTGCACTACCAGAAATGCATAGTCACACACGCACAGGGCTAGCTTCCTAGCGGATTCGGGAACTGCGTCAGCCTAGTGCCCTTGCCCGTTCACATACTTCCACGGGATAACATACACCGTCTATTACCAAAAAGCAAGTACAAGTACTCACTCTTCATGCTTTTTCATGGGCTGAATTAACTGAAATTGACGGGGCGAAGTATTTCTACGTGTAACATTTATCATGTGCGTCTGCTCGGACATGATGGAAACGGGCCGAAGAATAAGTTTTTTTTCGAGTAAATCCATCCTTTTTAAAATGGAAACAATTAATAAATTCCATGGTTTTATAAATCATTGATAACTTTGATCAAATGGATTATTATGGATATTTTGAAATACTTAAAAAAAATCCTCTTGAACCTAGCTTGATCTAACTAGGACAACTTATAGTTGGCCTAAGTAAAGTCCAAATGTAGCGAACGCTATCCTTCAGTTAGTTTAGTTAAATTCACATCAACGAGATGAAATAATAATGAGAATGAATACTTTTTATTCGGCATCATTGCTATTTTTGCCGGCCCGTTGTGTGGCTGTTGCTGTACGTTTCTAACTCCGACGTCTCTCTCGGCTTCATGCGCACACCCAATTCGCTTCCCTAGAGACGTGGTATGCTCCACGCATTAAAGTATACACATACGGGTAATTCTTTTCCTCACCGTACATACCCAAGCTGGGAAGAAATGAGAGCACACAATGGCAATAATAATTAATACCGATAGATATATGTGGTTCCGTAAAATCAAGCCGCTCTCCCGCTTTTCCCAATCCAGCGTATGTACTTTTCAAACCAACGAAACAGGACCAGTGGGAACAGGCAATAAATTTTCTGGAAATGACGTTCCTCGGCAAACAAAGACACAGATTCGATTCGGGAGAACAAGAGAGGAGATACAGTGGGATGGAAAGAGAGACCGAGGCTGGGAAAAAATGGTGAGTGTAGGAGTTCAATTCAGCTTCCCTCCTCCTGAGACACCTCGAACCATTTGCTAATGTTTGTGTCAGTGCTCCATTGACCAGAAATATGATGTAGAGCATCATCAACTCAATTTTTGAACAGTTTTATGTGCTTGAATATACTGAGCCTAGTTAAGGTTCACATGTACATACGGCCCAGTCGGGTTGTCGGGTATGCCCACTCAATTATGATGGTGGAGTAAAGTTTTTCACGGTGAGATGGGACGGTACAGGTACTGCTGTAAAGTCCGATAAGACGCAATGCGGTGGTATGTTGCATTGCAGATTTTCGGAAAATTTATCCTAGTTTAAAATTTAGCCTTGCCGTCCGCTGAGTCTGAAGGGGCAATTCATGTTTCTCTAAGTGAATGAGAGGGGGTAGAGGGAGGGGGTAGAAGATATACACTCCTCCAATACACGAATGATTTGTGTCACTTTAGGGTCCTGTTGGAACTCGAGCTTGTGATCGAAGTTTGCTCCTCGAGTCCAAATCTAGGGCAAGTCGATATGGTGAATGGGGGAGTTGGAACTAGCAGTGCTACCCTCACAACTTCTCCCACCGCTTTGTAAGATACGTGGAGCAGGTAGTCAAATGTAACGTGATTGTCTACCTGGTGGCAACACTTGGATAAGGGTAGATGTGTAACCTTTATGAGACGGAGAAAACTCGACGGACGCACACTGTGCATTAAGGAGAGCGAGCCAAGCCTTCAAGTCAACGCATAATTTCCACTAGGGACTCAGCAAGGTATATGAGATGTGGGATTTGGACTGGGGAAACCAGTACACCAGCATGATCCTTGAATAAATTTTTAATAACAGACGTTTGCGGACCACGGATGAGAATCTCCAGTCTTTTCTCCCTTTCCCGCTTCACACA
>WJFA01002196.1:0-17090 GCA_009870155.1 Pseudobourletiella spinata
GGTGCAAATGACTGCGTCGGCCTCGCATGGGGATATAGAACTGTGTGTGTATAGATGCGGAACGGTGAGATAGGGGTATAATACTAATGTATGCATGTAGTGGTGTTTGGACGACGGAAACGTTTTGGCGGTGTTTTTTGTCGTCGGGAGAGTGGATGCTAATCGCAGGTCTTTAAATTTGGCATTTGTCAGGTTTATTGCAGTTGTATGATGCCTAGCCATTGTCATTACCATCCGACGGAAATCCGATTGATTGCTGGAAATGTGAGAGGAATGGCATTACGCAAAATTCTGCGAATCACCGAGAGACATGGCGGTTTACTGGCCAAAAACAGCATTATATCCTAAATTCAATGAGAAAGACAAACAACGCAAAAGGGAAAACCGGAGGCGACACGGCTAGAAAAAATAGAACTGCAGAAAATATGAAAGACGCTGACGCGACTTCGATTGAAGGAAAGCTTGAGGGGAGGGATGTGTGAAGATACCCTATTGCAGGCATGAGAGAGGAGCGACCGAGCCTTCGTAAGTAATGAAAAGAAGAGCATTAGCTAGTCTGATCTCGACACCACTAACAGAGACAACTTAGAGCTAGCTCCAGTTCCCTAATTATAAAGAATAACACTCTATATGGTTATTGAGAATAAGCCGAATTGAGAATAAAGTAAATTGACTAAGTGCACACTGGGTGGATGGTCGTTGTTATTAAACATTGCGAATATCACTGGGCATAGCATAGAGCACCGAAAAGAATCATCACATCCACCAGCTACACTTCGTACATAAGCACAGGTGTACAAACTTGTATTTTAAACTACCTACAGGCTCGCTGGGTAGCTTCTACTTCATTGTATACAGGTCGGTTGCCGTCCATAGGACGGCTACCGACAACCCCAGTTCTCTGGCTTTTGTATGGTACATATCACGTGATTGTGCGCTAAGCGGTTCGTGAGTTTACTTCGTTCAAAGGAGAGTCGGCCGGGGTTTTTGCTATTATGATATAAGGAAAGTGCCTCACTTTGCGGTACTCGATGTTCTGCCATTCGCGTTCGCATTTTTCTCCTCATTTCCTCAATTATTTGATTACCACCAGTTTCATAAGCTAACGATAGAACAACGGCGATTAGTTTCAAGTTCCCACTGTTTTCTCCTCTTCTACCACAACAGTCAGTTCTTTGCACGGTTTAGAAACGAAATCAATTTTCCGTTCACGGAGATGACGGTGGAATCTTGAAGAGTGAGTGGAGGTGGTGGAGAAAGAAGATGAACCGACAGTCTGTGGGGCTCAGCAGATTAATTCAGTAAGTATGAAATGGATAAGGATGGGAGTCTTATTTCCAGAAAATTGTCGTATGGCACCATTAATGATTAGGGGGAAGGGGAGGTTTTGGAAACGTTTGCCTAATGTAAGGATAGGTCCTTTCCGGCATTTGAGTGAAGTAGGCATTTTTATCAGAGTGGAAGCATGCATACGTTTTTACTCAAGTCACATCTTTCATTCATGTGTAAAAGGCTGTGAGTGCAGAGCAGGTAAAATGAAAGTTGCAGTAATAACAGTGAACAGGATGGAAAAAGAGGTACCCTTCGCCCTATTTTGTATTCGGTGCGTGGACTGCATTATCTGCTTACCAGACCCACTTGGACTTCTCTCTCCCCACCTCCCTATGCTGTAGAAGTACATTGTGGAGTTTCCAACTTGGTTGATCTAGATGGAAAACTGGAAACTTATCCTCGGTTATGTATATCACGGTCGAATGTGGAAACTGTTGCCACTTGCATTCCGTATTCCCACAAGTGGCCTCCCTCTTCATCGTTGCTCCCACTGTAGTTTTAGAAGTTACAGAGAGCCGGAGCTGACCGTGGTAGGATGGTCATGCCCGCTCATAATTCAGTTGTTGAGGAGAATTTACTTACTGAGATTACGTTACTGTTCTCCTAAAGTTCTACTTCAAGCTTTCGAATATACTGGCTAAGGATGCACAAATGCGATGCGATGTCCGCATCCGAGGCGATGCGATCCTTATTCACATCAAGATGGCGCCTATGTGATGCGATACGCTGTGCTCGTATCGCATCATTTTGGATGCGGATGCGACATGCGTCGCATCTCGCATCAC
This sequence comes from Pseudobourletiella spinata, assembly GCA_009870155.1. NCBI lineage: Eukaryota > Metazoa > Arthropoda > Collembola > Symphypleona > Bourletiellidae > Pseudobourletiella > Pseudobourletiella spinata. The sequence goes on from WJFA01002196.1 coordinate 2,118, forward strand.
ATGAATCCACGCAGATATTGTTTGAAAGTTACCGCAAGTTTTGTTTCAGTTCTGCTCAGCGGAGAAGCGAAAATAACGCAATAAACTCCAATTTATACAAAAGTTTTCGGAGGGAAACAGCACTAAATCAATTCAATTCAAATCAATTCTCTCTTACCATTGTATGAGCGTTATATCCACCCAGGTTGTGAAGAGGGTACATATCAAAGATGTGCCCCACGAGCCAATCCAAAAGCCCAGCCCACTTGCTTCTTGAATTGGAATTTTTTGGGGCAATAGCCCGCCCGTGAAACTTTTATATGGGGGGCCCAAACCCGCCCGCAATTCTAATAATAAATGCAAGCACAGCCCGCGGATCCCCACAGGTTTTTTGTAAAAAATGTTATTCTGTTCGTATGCATATGTAGCATTCATGAAGCTGTTGAAATCTCTCCATCATCATAACATTAGACAAAAAATTGCAATTCATATACAAATAATTCCATAAATCGTTTAGTTTAACATGACAAACTTTAGGTCTGTTCTAATAATTGAATACCCGCTAAGTTCAGTCCGTCGGGAATCGATCGAGTATGCCGAGCTCTATGCTCTGTTGTATGTACATAAGTTATCAATATGAGACTGATGCGACATCTCTCTCACACTTCGTACTGAACTGTGATGATTCATTTCATAGTGACTTGTGTGCGTTGTTTTTACATGCTTCTTAGCTTATGAATCACCTGTTTTTCGTGTACTTTAGTGTCATGTTAGATTAATTTTGGATTTAAGCGTTTGGGGGTAATTGGAGTCGGTTTAATCAGGAAAGTGGGGTCAATATGCGTATCGTAACTTCTTGGTACTAACAGTTTCTGTACTAACAAATTTGCGATTTCGTATCATTACGAATAAATTCGTTGATTGATTCCGGTAGATTAAATAAGATGGTTCGTTAGCTACGCATTACTTTTTTGGTACATTTTAGCCTCGTGTCAAGAATGAATACAACTTATATGTGACGGTTCTCGGGTCGATTATTATCGAATTTCGTTATGCTAGTATGTAAAGTTGGATTTAGTTATTAAAATGACGCTGGAATCGCAGGTCTTCTAAATTTGGCATTTTTCAGGTTTATTAAATGAAGCATTACGTAAATTCTGAAGTATAAATTTCAACTCCCATTCAGATTCTTACTCGTGATGCTGATGCTGAACCGTACAAGCAGCTTATGCTTTGTATGACTCAAACCTGAAATCTGATTCCGAAACGAAGTCCGAAGCTCTAAATTCGGACAACTATTTAAACTTACGATTTCTATCAATGCCGATTCTAATTCCGAAACCAAAAATTTTCAATAAAGCTTTACTGAAAAATACATTTTATTAAATCTATTCGTAAAGTTCTTCCAGTTTTGAATTTCGTGTGATTAGCGGCATTTGGGTCTAGATTGATAATAAATTCTGCATTTTACACTGTTGGCAACTAAACGCATCCTTAGGTAAGCATTGCCTTAATGAAATTACTTGAAAAAAATTCAAAACTGGACATTTCTTTTGGGCTGTACTAGTGGATTGGCTCTTTAGAAGGGTTCAACGCAGGGCTGCTCATTGTAATTGCAATCGTAATTCCATGAGAATGATTTGACCATCCGAATCATAAAATCGTAATCGTTACGATTGCAATGGTGACCACCACAGTCAGTCGTATTTATAATTCGAAAGCTTCATCGTAATTACAATCGTTATCCGAATAAAATTGCTTGACAAGCAAGTTCTAATAAGAAGGGACCGAAAATGATAATGGGACAAGAGAACGAAGCGGCCAATCGAATAGCGGGACAGGTTCATAAAGGGACAGCTCTACCGAGGCAAGGGCGAAGCGGGACGAGGGAAAACCGGCTTACTACTGCTGCCGAGAGGCTTACTAGTGCACTCGACTTGTATAGCCCGAAAAAAGGACCAGACTGTGTAACCCATGGAAAATCACAAAAGGACTGAAAACCTAGCAATAGCCCTCCAAAAGGGAAAAACTACATGAAGGTGCTAATGAAAAACTAGATTTGTACAATGAACCGAGCCAAATGGTTTTCCTAAATAGCGGATGGTATTGATAATACTTACTCAAGCAATAATTTTATTATTTCCAACCTGACCTTAATTCTATGTCCCCTAAATGAGAATTCCCATATGTGAATTGCACACTGTCATCACCATTGTTCGTGTTCAGAATTAAAATTTAACAATTTTTTTAATGAAATCTGAAATGAATTTGTTACGACTGTTCTTTAGTTGTCTTGACTTACAAGGTCTCGATTTGGTCAGATCCTACGGTGAATTCTGACAGAAATTTATCACAGCATGAAAGACCGTGGGGCCTGGACCGTTAGCAGAAGGCACCTAAATGTTTTGTAGAATGCATTTTGGGCCACCTCTGGCCTCGCCAATGTTCGTAGCAAACTTTTAAAAATTACTTCGAGGCATGACAAATGAAAATTACTCTTCTGGACGAGGAATCAGAAATGAAAAATCAAAAATGAAAACTAAATTTCTTGTCTCTGCGAGTTGCCAGTCATAAATGACAACTAGAATGACAATTTTAAAACTTTATGAGTAGTGAGAAGTCATGAATGGCAACTATCCTCAATTATTCATTTCAAACTTACGGCTATTTTTGGCGGCACGTAATTGTATAACGTATAAGAGATCGCTTACTTTGAAAACAAGTTGTACCATTTGAATTAGTTTCAATTCATTTCTCCTCCAAATCCCTTACTCAACGACTACACAAACTTTCAAACCCAGTTGCCTATTGTATTTATGTAAGGCAAGACTGTCGACCGAACCTTTTTATCTGAGTGATTTCAGAGGACACGAAAACGAACTCTAGAGGTGTGAGAGCTGGATAAAGTGCTACTTTGGTGTGGAACTGTCCATGGGTCAGTTGGTAGATAAAAGTTCCTAAGTAAACGCCATGTTAAAATTGTTATCGTCAGGGGTGGGTGGGTCCTATATTTCTGAAATTTTTGTGTCATTTATGTGCGACCTCTTTTCGTTCCGTGGTCGAAACGTAATACTGCCATTTGTCATTTTCTTAAATTACTTTTCCGAGCTCATTAACAGTTAAAAAATAGAAGTTAATTAGTTCTTACTGGGTCACAAGTGGAGTGGAAATTAGACATTAATATCCATTTATCACTTGTAATTGCCATGAGAATTTTCATTTGCTAAACATTTTTTCAAAGGCCTGAGTTAGTAGGGTTTTCGCGTTATAGCAGGTAAATCCAATTCGGACGCTTTTTGATACCGATGATAATTTTGTATGCTCCCATTGCTTCACCAAATCACTCATTCAAAGGCGCAAAAAATCCTACATCTAATGGTTACAGCTTGTGACTAGTCTAATGACGGAGGGTAGCCATTTTAATTTTGTTTCTTTGGCAAATTCTGCCTCCTAGTACGTCACGTGGGACAAATTGTTTTCCAGAGTCAAAAACATCTACAAGTTGAACTGCTGAAGCAATCCTTTTTGTAGACATTTTTATGAAACTGATAACTTGAATGAAACGAACCTTGTATTCTCTTTGGGCCTAAAAAGCCACGGAAATGCTGCATCCTGTTCATGAATACTTCCGTAGTCACTTTCACTATATTTGGCGCCATGAGGTCCAATAATTTTGCTTCTTGATTTAAGTAGTTTTCCACAAAACACGTAGAATGGTATAACGACGTCACCAGACACGCTGGCATTGCCTTCTCTACTGCCTTGATAGTTTAGACTAGACAGTTCGAGCTACTCGCTGAGCAAATACATTCGAGGCACGGGACTGAAATTTAAATGCAAGCATGTTTTGATAACAACCGCAACTATCTTTTTGCGGTTGCATACAACTTACCGTCACAATTTTAAAGCCTCTTTGATCGCAGTTATAAATATATGGCTGCAACCCGTGAAGATTGCAATTGAAGAATCAAGAACAATTGCAACAACAACAACAATGACAAGTTTTACCCTAAATCAAATTGAAAGATATGTGAACGCTTGTAAAATTCCACGAAACAAGAGAAGAGATCTCTACAAGAGAAGCCTGGCCAACTATTGGAGAGAGTAAATGGTAAAAGTCAAACTAGTGTAGATTTTACAAAGCTTTTTGTTGAAGAATATCTGTTTACATTCTTGCGCGTATTATTATTATGTCCGGGTCCCTGCTGTCTTCTATACACCAAAAATCAAGCCCGTTTTTCATTTTTTCAACCAACCGATGATGATGATACAGCGCATGTGGACAACTCAATTTGAATTCTCTTCTGAGATAACTTTAAGCTTGACAAAAACATGGGTTGACTTTGCCTTAAAAACATCATATCATCTAGTTTTATTATACAGTGTGTCGCAAGTGTTGATGGGCTCGGTTAAAAGCTACCCAATTTAATCGCAGGATTTCTGAAAATTTTTAAACTTAATTTTGCTAAACGTGATTCTCTTGTGCTTCAATTAGATAAAATGATGCTCCTCAAACTTAGTGATCGAAATGTCATGCGATATTCTAACCCGGAGTCCGGATGTTCACAGTACAGCGACAAAGACTTTCATGCTAGGAACGAAACTGAAATCTGGTGTGCAACAAGCACAAGAGTTTTTCAGCTTGCGAAAATGCAGTCGGTACCCTCACACTTTATTACGAAAGCTATGAGGCATCAGATTTGACCATCCACTCGAAAATCTTCCTCATTCTATGCGTCAAAAAGAAAAATTGTTATGAGCTCAATGAAGAACATTTCTGGTTTAGTAAAATTTGAAATTTCGATGCAACTCTACAGATTATTTATTTCCTTTATGACTATAAATTTTGTTGAAAAGTTTTTGGGAAGCAACCTTGGAGAAAACATGTACTCCATAAACATGGGCAAAATTCTTTCTTGAGTTTACTATGGTTGTATTGCTATAGAAACGTTGTTAACACAAAGTCCGCTAATGTATTTAATTTAGGAATGACCTCGGCTGTAGCAAGAGAGGGAAATTAGACTAAAAGGCTAAGTTGTAGCGTAAAGTAGATAGTTGAAATAAGTTAATCCGGTTGAGTACAAAATTGATGAGCAAAGTTGATAAGGATCGGCTTGACAAACAGCAATGCTTACATTGATGTCACCTGTTAGGTGGTCGGTCTCACGGAGGTTCCGGAGGGTGAGGACGATCTGGGATTAGGCTTGGTCCTGTAATTTTGCTTCGAGTTTGTTGAACATCCCATCAGTGTTGGCTCTTTTCCACAAGTCGACCGCAACATCGATGCCTACTGAGGCGGCGATCGCTGTAAGCACCTGTCTATTCAGAATGACCTTCCTGATTCCAGCAGACTCCTGCGAGTTTAGGGTGAGTATCATCATTAGTGCGCGTAACCACATCGTTTATTCTACAGAGAATCACCGGATTATGAGGTTGTACGGGCAAGACGGGAACAATGTTCACCGTTAAGTGCGTCCGTGGTTTATAGAGGCGGACGCAATTTCCTCTATTAGGTTCGGTTGCAGTATGGGGGAATCTCCAGTCACCAGGTCGGCCAGGGAAGACTAAGTAGGTTCTACTGGTAGCCAATCGTCTCCAAGTATAGGGTAGTGAATGTATTTACCAGCGGAACAATGTTGTTCAACTGTCATCCGCTGGAGATGACTCTGTTGAAGTCGTTTTGCTTGGAGGAGGGTGATGACTCGCTCCGGATCTTCCCACCCGGTGGACACAGAATGTGCAATTTTTGATAGGTCCCATCCGGATTCTTGGAGGCGTGCGTCACTGCTGCTGTGACTAGACATTCTTGGGTCAAAGTATGCGACCATAAGCGTGATGGTCCTGCCGTTATGAGTAAGGTATCCTCTGATCGTAATACTAAAGCGATTTATAGTAATAGCTTGGAAGTCTCCTTTCACAGTTTTCTTGACCAAATTATACCCCCAATAGGTCTTCCTTTTTCGGCGTTTGTTGCTAGCGCGTGATAAGTAGCATAACCCGGCAATAAATTCTTAATTCTGCCTATTTTATGTCATGTCCTCGGCCTCGGGGACGCAGGTCTCTAAAAGAGCGATGATATCCTGATTGAGCACTTGACGTTGGTTCTCGCTATTCATATCTAATAAGGTGGAAGTCCTCTGTTAAATAATACTATAGAGATTGTGTTAAAATTACTGGGTGAAATTAGTGTTACTAGTTGACTGCGTTTTGACACTCGCGGTTTATCCCCGAACGGACCTCGGGGTCGCCGTCTCCATTTCACTGTGGCTGGGACCTCCCCCACGAGATCCGTGGATGGGCACTACCTGTCCAGTCCGATGTAATTTGTATAATTCAGATTGTTGTCCCTGTGAGATCTCCAGGCGAGAATTTCGGATACGGTATTTGAGGTGCGGGTTCTGATGCTTCCGACCCTCTAAGGCTGCTTTTGCTTTGAGAATAGCGTATTTATCCTGTTGACAATTAACTATTAGCTCGATGGGGCGGGGTCGTCCTCCCCGGCTCCTGCCCATCCTTCGCACCGTATCTATGATTTCATCCTGAGTTCCCATTTTGTGCAGCAGGTCCTTCACTTTGACTTCCGTAACGCTTTTAAGTTCGTTGGATTCATCATCTAGGCCAAAAGCAATAACTGTTTTAGCAAGCAACTGTTTGCGCATAAATTCAAGCTCATCGTGTACGCAATCCATTTCTTCCTGCATGGCCTCTACATTCTGGTCCAGCGTGTTCACTTTCTGGGCAATAATTTGAAGGTCCTTTTTCATTGGGTCGAGTTCCTGCCGAAGGTTGATGGTAATACGAGAAAAGATTCCAAGTCTGGTACCATTCCCTACTCTCAGAGGGACATACGTATTCATACATTAGTTCAAGTGCATCATTTTCAGTGTGTTACAAACTTATACCTTCGTAATCTAAGTAGCAACATGCCCAAGCGGAAATCCAACTTGAGCCGTCAAAGTCACATGGAAGTCACAGGAGAGTGAAGCGCACTCGCCATGAAGAAAGTCAGCAGCTACAGAGTGCAGCAGAGCAGTCAGTGAGTAATACACTGGGCACACCAGGATTGGTGGATGAAATCAAGCCTGGCGAACAACGTGAAACAGAAAGCATAGCATGTACTGCCTTATTTACTAGTAGGGATGCCAGATTATCGGAATTCCAAATCAGGACTATTTACTATACCCCACCCCCCGGGAAACCTACAAAATTATCGATTTTCACGAAACTCGACACCATGTTTTTCGATATGTATAATTGACAGAATAAAGATGAAATAAATGCAAAACAACTGATTTTCGCACTAAGTTTCTCCCGATTTGGTCGAAGAAAATTTTCCATTGTAGCAGGTGCAATATAATAGCAATCAGGCTAACTTACAAAGACTTGGTAACCAAAAAACGAAACAAATCACGAACATTATCCTCGCAAGTCCATGATTCTCTCTCACTGAAAAATTTAAAAGTGAAAATGCAACTCATGTCAGAGGCTTTGCTCAGAAACGAATTAAGCTGTCATAAACCATACCTTGAAATGATACTTTTGGGTACTGTAGCTAGGATGAAAAACTGCTGAGGGTCCACCGGAGCTTATTTATGGCCTTGGAAATTCATTATTATTAGTAACCCCATACCCAAAGTGCACTCACAAAAATTAACTTGGGTTGATTCAGAGACGGGGTAATTACAACCATTACACATTACAAAATATAAATACTTTTTTTGAGCTTTCCCATTATCCATCACAAAATACAATTAAATTTCTTGAGCTTACCCATTACCCATTACAAAATACAATTACATTTCATGAGCCTCCCCATTACCCATTACAAAATACCAATACTTTTAAAATTTTCCATTAAACATTAACCATTACATGTAATTATGTAATGGACAATACATCCATTACATTAAATTGAGGTAAATGTTTATATTTCTACAATACTCAACAAGAAATTGAATCATCCATAAAAATCGAAAGATGGAGGGGCAAGAGGTTTCCGAATCAATGCATGCAATGACAGTGCTGTAGTAGGATAGGGTGGTTTAATAGTGAATATATCGATATGCATCTTTATTCCGAATCAATACATGCAATGACAGTACTGTAGCAGGATAGGGTGGTTTAATAGTGAATGTATCGATATGCATCTTTTTAAATAGTATCTGTTTGGTGCCATTGATGGTCGAATTTGATTACCAAACTCAATGGTTTCTTATACACGTCTTAAGCACCACATGTGTGTGGGTGAGTGGTCTGTAGGAATACAACTGTGGGGTGGAACCGTGCGGGGGTTGGTTGGTTGGATACTCAAAAAGTCCACCAGGTTCTATTTCTAGACCTTCCCTTTTCGAAATGAACCACAGAGCGCTCAATCCTGAATTGTCTAATGGTTAAAAGTAATGGTTGTATTTTCCATTACAAAATACATTTTAGACTGCAGCGGTTACCCATTACCCATTACAATACGTCGTTACCCCGTCTCTGGGTTGATTGATATTGATACCTAAAGTGGGGCTATAGTTAATTTTGGAGAAATTTAAATAAATCTGAACTCCAACTACATGAGTCTGGACGCGCGCAAATGCAGGTTTTTGGAAGCTAAAATTGTCGAATCGGTCCAATTAGAGAATCGAATAACGGATTATTGTCGCAAACTTTATCCATGTGAAATCAGGACAATCCTGATCATATCAGGACTCATTTTCCTAAATCAGTACAGCCCTGATCCAATCGTGTCTGCGGATTTTAAATCAGGTACGAGGGGCTCAAATCAAGACTGTCCTGATGAAATCAGGACCTCTGGCATCCATACTCCAAAAAACTCACTCTTGCTCCCCGAACAGACCATTCCCAATACCTGTTTATCGCAGGTCATGACTGGTAAGTTGTGTGACCATTTTGGTCATCACTTCACTTCGTTCTCACGAAGAGATGTTCACTTTTCCCCGAAAATTCCACGCTGCCACCGGATCTAGGACAACTAGCAAATGCGAAATTTGCCCACGAAACTGACCCACACGCGGTACGCCCAGGTCCATCTGACCCAAAATGTGATTCGCCCATGCCCACATGACCCATAGTGCGATTCGCCCATGCCCACATTACCCATAGTGCGATTGGCCACGGGTTGGCGAGTTACAGCCGAATCGCCGTAGCACCACAAAATAATTCGTATTTTCCGCCAGAATGAGGCGAGTGTCAAAGGACGTAGCGGAATGTTTATTACTTGGTGGGAGGATCATATACTGACCAGGAGTCAAAAATCGAAGTCTTTGCGAACAGGCAAGTGTCAGAGTGAGAGCATGTGACGAAATTCAACAGCAGGTAAAAATCACAGGAGTTCTATAAGTGGGAATTCTTTTATTAACCACATTTAACAGACATAGAATCATTTTTCAGGGAGAGGGGAGTAAGGAAACTAAGTATCACACTCTATAGACTGCCTGATGTTACTCTTTGCCGACGATACGGTAATTTTTATTCTCAGCCCAGGTGATCTACAACTCAAGTTAGATATTTTAGCAGAATACTTTGAACGAAACAGCCTTACAGTTAATGCTGATAAGACTAAGATTGTGATAATCTCGCGTGTAAATTTAGGCAATAGCAGTTCCCAGCTATTTCCATACAAGAGGCAGCCTCTGGTGTAAGAGTATACGTACCTGGGAGTGCCATTTAATTGTTGTAAAGTTTTCCCGTCATGCCCTAAATATGTTGTAGGAAAAGCAAAAGTTGCGCTACAGGAAAATTTAAATTTTTTTGTCAAGTCCAGATGCAACAGCTGGAAAGCAAATTGTAAACTGTTCGAATCCATCTACCTATCTTCACTACTATATGCAGCAAAGATTTGGGCCACTGAAAAAGCCGGAGTCGTATAAACGATCCAGAGAAGCTTCCTCAAGTATGCAAGAAGTATTGCTAATTGTATAGTCAGGATTGAAGGGAATAGACTTAAGCTAGAGCATCACATCTTTAAAAGGTTCATGAGGTTTCTCAAAAGAATTCTAGAGATGGGGGATTCAAGAATGCTGTAAACTCCAACGCAGTGTAATCAGATGCGCAAATAAAGCCTCTTAACAAAATATTTCCATAGCTCGGTTATGGACCTAAAGCACTCAATAAGTAAAATTCAGTATATTTCAGCTTGAATTGAGTTAACATTTAGTCTAGCTCAACTTAAATAGAGTTAAAGTTCAATCTAGTTCAAGCTTAATGAAGCCAAAGTTGAAAGAGTAAAAATTCAATAGTGGACCTCATACCCGTGATAGTGATGCACTCGGCATGAGGATTTTGTCTGAACTCCTGCTTGTACACGAGAAACTCACAATTCCAACGTGTTGGCCACCCGTTTCAAGTTCTAGAGAAACTTCTGCATTAAGAAAGCAAGAAACTCGTTTCCTACTGCTAATGTTACTAAAAAAGGAGAGGAAGAGGCAGGCTTCAAGCTCTTCACTGTATTCTCCGTGCTCCATGTGACGATTAGCCTAATGCAGGGATGAGAGAGGAGCGACCGAGCCTTCGTAAGTAATGAAAAGAAGAGGAGCAGTTAGTCTGCTCTGGACAGCACCAACAGAGAACTTAGAGCTAGCTCCAGCTCACTAATTATAAAGAATAACACTCTGTACGATTATTGAGAATAAGTCGAATTGAGAATAAAGTAAATTGACTAAGTGCACACTGGGTGGATGGCCGTTGTTATTAAATATTGCGAATATCACTGGGCATAGCATAGAGCACCGATAAGAATCATCATAAAATGGCGACCGTCACAGGACGGTGCTGATATTCGCGTTGTGCATCGGTTAGTTCAGTTTTTTCTCCTTTTGACCAATTAATCAATATGCCAATAGTCGGATGGCTGTGGAGAAGGAAGCCAACCAGAAAGAGAAAAAAGATTCAAGCGTAGCTGAGCACTTGTTTAAAAACGCTTACGTTAGTTTTGGACGGACAGACTCCAGGTGAGTTTAAAGGTGAACCTCTGACAAAAGCACAGAAATCCTTATGTAAGGCATCAATTTTGCTAGTTGAGAAAGCGCTCAATGCGACCAAGGATGTGCCTGGGAATGTTGGAGGAGGGCATTCTAAAAGTCAGACAATTGTAATAGGGGGACATCTGAAGCAGGATGCTACGATGTTTGATCCCCGCAAAATGTCAGCAGAAAATTTCCTAAAGCGAGTGGAAAGATGTTTCAAAATAAAAATATTAATGATGATCATTGGGTCGATGTTGTAGCCCTGATGCTTAAGAATGATGAGTTAGCCTGATTCGAGTGGAAACAGGATTTCCTCATTACTTGGGACGACTTTAAAGCCGAGTTCATGCAAAAGTGCAACTCAGAGGATATGAGACAAGTTCGTAAAACGACTCTATATACTCGAAAACCGCAGTCCCGTGAACCGTTTGTGACATTTGCCTGGGTGATGGCAAATTTACGCATTCAGGTTTTATTCTCATGCGTCAGAAGCGGACATCGCTACTCAGGTTAGAGACGGTCTAGTTCCGGATCTGCAGCATGAACTGAGAAAAGTAGCCCTAAAAACATTGAGGATGATGGAATCAGCACGAGGAATAAAACGGATCAGATTACCCCCAGTCGGCAAGTCCACACATATGCAAGGATTCTCATGTCACGAGTGCAAGCCGATTGAAGGCGATCAACCAAAGGCTGGGACTTCAACTTCGGATACCACTCAGGACCGAGAATCAGGCACCAGTCAACAGGACAGGGGATACATTCAAGGGATTCAGGCTGGATTTAAGGAACGAGGCGGAACAAATGCGCATCAAAGATCATCAAAAGGTACAGACAAATGTCTCATTTGTGAGAAACCGGGGCATTTAGCGAGTGAATGTCGGCAAAAGAACAAGGTGTTGTTCAAGCTAAATTTATTGGAGGAAGGGCAGACTGAGAATCAGGATTATGCAGTAGCTGAGGCAAATACAAAAAACTAGCTGCATGAGGGAAACAAAGATAGTTCTCTTCTATGCCAGGTTTTTAAGATTCATGTTGGCTTCTTACCCATGGTAAAGGTGAGCATAAATGAGAAAAAAATTGTCGAGTTTGTTGGACACATGGGCTAACAATTGTCATATTGATTTGGATACAATCAAGTCATTAAAGCTAGAAAAATATATGCATAAATCATTTAGAAGTGTGGAGACCGGAGGTGGTAACGTCTTCGCAGGAGGGATTTTAAAATGCAGGCTAGATGTGGCGTAAAGGCGAAGTCTTTTATGTCATAACCTCATTACCTTTAAACATGATTCTTGGGACGGACTTTAATAAAACAGCCGGAATTTTCATTGATATTTCAAATGAATCACATTGGTTCAATGACAAACCTCAGGAGATTAGACATTTCAATGCTACGGCGAGCGCCGGGCTGAATCTTGTTGTCATTAGAAGTAGGGACATTTTGGGCAATGATGACAAATTAAAGGCAATCAATGACGTGTTGATGGAGTTCGACGATGTCATTGGTCCAAACCATAAAATTGGACGGTGCAATGTAGTTAAGTACAGGATTGAGCTTAACGGCGAAGTGCCAAAACGACAAAGGCCTTACAAATATTCTCCGCCTTTAGAATCCGAAATCGAGCAAAAAATTGCAGAGCTAAAAAAGGGAAATAGGGTGAGAGATTTAGTGTCAGAATGCGCAGCACCTATTGTCTAAGTCTCAAAACCTGATGGGTCTAAAAGCAGGGCAATAGACTATAGGCAAATTAATACGGTCACTGTCCCAAATAAATTCCCTATGGCTAATGTGCCGTGGATCATGCGTTTGCTTCCTCTGGCACAATACTTTGGGAAAATTGACTTGCATTCAGGTCTACATCAACATTGTTAGGGGAGTGAGAATGGAGTAGCGGACTACTTATCACGCAACCGAGTCGCTTTACAAAGAGATGAATTTGACTGGGTAAATTACTCACCAAACATCATTTGCACCCAAAGTTTGTGCGCGCTAGTGTGAACAGGTTTAATTCTAGACAAAATTAAGGCTGAGCAAAGACGGGATAGCTTGCTTCGAAATGGTGTGGCAAAAGATTTCTACATCTAGAAAGGGATGCACTGCTCTAAAGTTAATGGAAATTACCTACCTATAGTATCAGAAGCATGCAAAAAAGGAGAAGTCCTGTATTATTTCCATGACAATCTAGAGGCAGGTCATCTAAGAGTCAAGAAGACCTTCGACCGCATTTCAACAAGATTTACATGGCAGGGTCTAATAAGAGACATCAAGGCCTATGAAAAATCATGCGAAACGTGTCAGCAGCATATAAATTCTAACGAAAAGCCTCCTGGTCTTATGCAGCATGTGAAGGCAAACGGAATTTTTGACATTCTGTGTGTGGACTTTATTGGTCCTTTTCCCAAGAGTTCGGCCGGAAGGTTAAACGAGTACCTACTGGTGAGGGTGGACCAATTCACACATTGGGTAGAGCTCTTCCCAATGCGTAAAGCCAACGCAAGTGTGGTGGTATCCAAGTTGGAGGATGAGGTATTTTGCAGGTATGGGGCTCCACGGATCCTCACATGTGATAATTCTACTAACCTCAATGCAAAAGCCATGAAAAAGTTTTATTCAGAGGGGAACGTAGCACTTTAGATTATTTTTGCATATCATCTGCAGGCGAATTATGCGGAGCGGGTGAATAGAAACTTGGTAACCATGATTGCCTCGCATACTAAAACTAAACACACGGAATGGGACAAAAATATTCAAAAGCTAGCGTTAGCCCTCAGGACGATGGCTCACCAGCTGCAGTTATCACCCCAGCATTATTGAATTTGGGAAGGAACAATCCATTAACTATAGATAGAGAATTGCAAAGTGGATTATCCGAAATACAGAATAATCCAGAGAATGTTGCCGCGGTACTACCTGAGAAGGTTAAGGTGATAGTCGACTGTGTAAAAATTTGTATGGATAAAACTTGGGAAAAGGAAAAGGCCTATTATGATAATTCTCATAGAGAAGTAAAGTTTAAAGTAGATGATATGGTCCTTATTAGAAACCACAAACAGTCCGATGCAGAGATAAAAAAACTGCTAAGTTGTTTCCGAAGTGGATTGGACCATATACTATTAGTCAAATTCTGACTCCTGTAAGCTATAAATTGGATGTAAATGACTGATAATACCAAATCAACATGTAAGTAATGTGAAGTCTTTCTAGGAACGACCGATGTGGATGATGGGAGGGCCGAGGTGAATGCCCAACCAATCCCGCAAACATCGAAACAAAAAGATAAAAAAGCGCTGGAAAAAATTCTAAGCAAACTCCACCGTTGACAATGCAAACGAGACGAAATTGACTTTTTGAAATTAGCTGGAAGAAAGAAACCACAGGGTGGTAACGAAACTGCCCTCACCGAGTTAGCATCTAGTAAGGATGTCGATTGAGTTGAATCTCTGGACTAAATACGTGGACTTGAGGAACGGGCAACTACCCTGTATGCAATACAAAGTGAATAAGGACAGTACTTTCCAACCATAAAAGAATATGCAGAGGAAATTCTACAGTTAATACTGGACAGAGAAGAGCGAGATAACGACAGCCTCATATTTGACATGGAAGTATACCACGCCGTAGCAGCACAGCACATTATTAGTGGATTTAGTGACTTTTGGAAAAACAAATATCCATTTGATAAAGGAATATCTTTTCCAAACATTTTCACGGCTACCTCGGAGTTCCACAAGGAAGAAAAGGAGTGGATTCAAAAGTTTGAACCTCACACAGTGACTGATGATGGAAAAATCAAGGTGCGATCAGTAGTAGTGGTGCCAACCACCTCAACATTCAATGAAATGATGGGACAAGGGATGTCACATCAAAGTTATTCGGTAATAACTGTCACCATCTCCAATGGTTCCGAGGAGGAAGAACCGTTATTACCTGCGATTAGCAGGTAATAAGAATGGTAGGGGGGTAGAGAGACGGAGATAAGCTGAGGCCTGACCATATATGGTTGCGTAACTGGTTGCA
>WJFA01002197.1:0-17086 GCA_009870155.1 Pseudobourletiella spinata
TGAAATTCATCGTCGTCGTCGTCGTACCCACTCATCATTACCCCATCATGATAATAGCACTGACGGAATGTCATGAAACTCGCATGTAGTTATGCAAATGATTTGAAATATTCGTGCGAGCCCATGAGTTTTGACAGGGGGTACACATATACATAGACCAGGGCTCAATTGGAGGTCAAACACACACACACACACACACATACACACACATGTATGACTCCGTATGATAATCTACATTACTATAGATGTACGAGGACCGGTTTCCCTAATGCTCCGCGACGGCCGGCCAGTTAGTCCGGCTCTCTCACGGCGGATGCAGAGCCCTTTCAGTACTACTAATGCCCGCTTGGACAAATTAGTTTATTCACCAGCTCGACAAGTGAAGACGTCAGTGAGGAGGGAGAGAGTGGCTAGGATGCGAAAGGGTAAATAACAATTATGTCCAAAAAAGTAGTATTGCACCCACAAATTGGTTCTCAGCGGGATTAGTCAAATATTTAAATTTGAGTATCCTAATGGTTGAAAGAAAAAAAAACTACTTTTGGCATGATTTAATGATTTCAAGTCACGGCTCTTATCACTGTAATGGGAATGACAAAGTGAACATGAGCAATATTCACCCCTCAAGCATTCCGTATGAGCATGTAATGTGGGAGTTACTTGTTCCTATGTTCAACATTCAAATGGTTCGGGACTCGAGTCGAGAGTCAATCTAGAGAGCAATTATTTGAAAAAACTATCTGGACAGGTTTGACAATGTCCGTTGTGGTTGTTGCTGCAGCTCTTCATGATGACGATGATGGGTGGGAGAATGATTTGAATGCCTATATTTTGAACGGCAAGTTGGAACAGACCGGTTTGAAACCCGGAGCGATGGACATTGGATTCAGAAAAGGGATAGGGAGAACAGCTTGGGGAGATGGAGAAAAGCCATAAAATTTCCAGAGGGAGTGTGTATACGCGCACTGTATACTTTACTATGAAATACGAATGCAACGAGCAATAAATCAGGTAGCTTTCCTAAGCTTCAAAGCACACACTGTTGAGTCTTCAACATAATAGGACGGGGCTTTTAAATAAAATTTAAAAATTTTTTAACTCTACTTCATTCCTTTGCTCCCATTTTTTGACCGTGATTCGCATTTTGGTGCAACATTTCCCTATTATTTTTTCCACCACGTCATCCGCTATATAAATACACTCTTCCACAACACAAGTTAACCGGAGGGCCCAGAGTGAGAAGTCAGGGTCGTTGAGTTAGCGTATATATGAGCGTGTGTATGTCTGCCTTTATTTGTCTGTGTGTGTGTGTGTGTGTGGGAAACATAATTATTATTTGTACCCATTCTTGCATCACTAAATATACGGCTGTCGGGACAGAAACTCTGGTAATGCAATTATGTTATTTGCGCAGTTTTGATACAGAGAGGGAAAGAGTTTGGAATCATTCCTCTTGCCCCGGGCTAGAAATCTGTAAGAGGGAATATTTGGAGTCATTTGTCAAACGTTCATTTCCTACCAAGAGAGTATTTTGTGCATATCCGTAACACATCATGTGTGTACCACAGCGTAGTACATCCCGGCACATTATACACGGCACTGTGAGTGCTGACTTGACGACTCCCAAAGTGTGCACCGCATACTATCTCAAGTCCCATAGAGCCATTCGCCCCTTTACCATGGTACACATGGTGGTGGCCTAGGTTAAGTGTGTAAAAAGCGCTTCTCATATGTGGGGAAGGCCGACGTGTGGCCGGGAGACCCTTGTATTTTGCACGCCTATTCCGTCTACTATCCCTCCATAACCGTATGCATATGCATGCTGGTGACTTTATAAGGGATGAGTGCGTGCTGTAGCCTGTATGCGTAACCCCTCTATACATGGCTCGGATCCGGAACACCCCTCCCTCTCTCACTCGTTTTGCTTACAAAAGTTATGAAATGAAATTGAACTTCATCAGTCTTTTCGTACGTGCTCTAGTACTCACACTAGGGCATTTTTAATCTCTTCCCAACATTTCCCACGGAAGGGTGTAGTATACAATATACATGTACACAATTTGCTCTTGCAGACCGCATCTTGACCCCATCCCTTAAAGCTTTTTGTCTTCCCGCCATCAACAACGCTCCGTGGACCAAGTTGGGGTGTGTAACACAAATACGCACATGTACCACCTTCAACTATGCTCCACACTGTGGGTGTGTGTGTGTGTGTGTGCGTGTGTGTGTGTATCCGCGAGTGAGTGAGTGGTGAGAACTGTGAAGGCGACTGACTATCTGTTTTGACAACATGTTAATATACCCCAGCCTTCGGCAATGTCTGAAGGAAGAACGAGTGTGAGGAACAGCAGCAGCAGGCTTCTCCCCTCTTCCTGCTGGACAAATTGAGAGTGGTCACCCTTGAGTGAAGACTATTGCATCAAGAAAAATCTATTTACCGAGCCATAAGCTTATCAAGGGGGAGGGAATAGGGGTGTGTGAGCGTGTGTGGGTAAAAAGCTGTAGTGCGAAGGGACGATCCTGAGCCGCCGCCACTCCGCACAAAGACATTTGTCCCCGGGATTACACCCGCTTTTGGCTATCACCAACACATAAAGTACCACTACTGCGATAAACGATAGTGCCAGTAATAAGTTCACTTCTCCCTCCTGTGACAGGAGCACACGTCAAAGCCGGTGAGAAGATCACGGAGTCAAGGCAACGGCACACGCACATGTCCTCCTCCTCATCATCATCATCATCATCGGTACCTCCGCCGCATACGCATACAGACTTTCCCCCTGAAACAAGCTGACGGGACAAACTTGGTTCACAATCCAAATTCAACACACAAAAATCCAGACTCGCATATGGCACAGGTAAGGTAGACGTGTGGAAGTTGAGACTGTATAGTACATAGTCATCGCATCTTGATTCCAATCCAACTTGAGTCAGTAACAGCACCGCTCAAAAACATCATGTGCCCATTATACACATCCTGCAATTATAATTGAAAAATATGACTGGAAATAATAAATCTCAAATATATCTAATTACTGTAGAAGATATCTAGCAAGAAGTGCGGCGGCGAGTGTATAACAAGGGTTGCTGGAAAGGAATAATGCCTATACTCCACCGTAAAGGGCACGGTGAAGGGAAATTGAGTTGAAAAATAGAGACTTTCAAATCAAATGAACGCAGGGGGTCTGAGTCTTCTGGTGACGATACGAGTAATTACGATAAACTTTGGAGGATACACAAAAGGTTTTTCTCGTTGCGACCGACCGTACGTGTCAGTCTTGGCAGTACATATATATATTTTTCTATTGGAACCAATACCAGCTCCTCCTGTAACAACGCTGTCCTGGGAACTGTGTGAGTGAGTGTGAGCGTAAGGGGGAGGGAAAAAAGGTAACGTATTTGTTCTTATATCCCATTATTATATAGGCACACCGCAGTAAAGGCGCCCGTAGGAGTACAACAAGTATAGTAGTAGCGGTGGTTGGTAGTAGTGGTAGTAGTAGTAGTGGATAGATAGGAAAGGCTGCACGGAGCCTCTTCTGTATAGCAGCAGTAGTGAAGAGATAGACGGAGAGTGGAGAGGACGACAGATCAGTGAAGAATCCGCCTTGGATTGTGATATGTAATTTTTAACTTTTTGTCATCGCTTTTTTCGTCTTCTTCCCCAGCCGGCTCCTTCACCAATGGAACCAAATCGAGGCGTTGCGTCTCAACTGGAACAACCAATGAATCTTCGGGTTGCGCAAAGGATTTGACTTGAGAGATCTCATTCCAGTTCAATTCAACTCCAATTCGATTGTTCGGGCTTTTGTTCAAACCTACTATACAGACGAACGACGACTCTCCTCCACCAGCACCACTACGCTATCCTTGTGTGTGTGTGTGTGTGCGTATTACTCCTGCATTTGAGGGTGAGATCTGAACGGTGGGATCCGTCGTGGTGCTTCAGTGGTCTTACGACTCATCCTATAGTGCTCCTCACCGAGCTGCTCCTGTGTGTGTGTGTGTGTGTGGCTCATGAAATATAATTCTCCTCAGCGCCGTTCCTCACTATTTCCCACCTCTCTCTCTCTCTCTCTCTCTCTCTCTCTCAGTCAGCCCTTTCCGAAGTATTGAAGTATAGGGGACGTAGCAGTTGAGGCATACGGAGTTGAAGAAGTAGAAGAGGCAAACGGAGTTAAAGAAGAAGACGAAGAGGCATAGAGAGTCGAAGGAGGGAAACGGTGAAAAACGGAGACTTAACCAGAGCTGGGTAGACGACGACTGATTCTCAACTTTTCTCTCGTTCTGTTCCATATCTCCGTTCCTGCTGGCTCGTGTTTCACAGAGCGTTCTGCCAAGCCTCGGCGTTCTGCGGTCTTCAAGTCCACGTGTTACGGCTCCGCTTCATCCCCACACCACACACTCTACGACTACGACGACTACCACCAGTACTACTCCTTACACAGACACACTCACACACATACAGACCCATACACACACACACATCCACAGTTGTACAACAAACAGTCTGTTCCTTCCCAATCATCTATAGTCTTCATCTGCTATCCATCAGGTATAAGCGACTCATCTCCAGCTCCGCCGCATCGGTCAGAGTTGCACCACAAAGAGTCATCATCATTACCATCATCATCGCATTGTTGTTCATGTGATTAAACTACTGTTCCAGTCCAGTGTTCCGAGACCTCCGGAGTATTTTTATTAAATTTGAAATTACTGAAAAGGATAGTAGAAGTGTGACAGAAGTGGTTGTGTGTGTGTCTATTTGTGGTGGGAGGAAATAAAATTAAGTTTGGTGGCGACTAAAAGCCGGGGTGATGGAGTGCTAAAAGCTTGCATATAAAAAGTTCCATGTCGAATTACATTTGGAATATACACAATTGCGACTCGACTTGTAACTTTTCAACCCTGTCCACGACAGCAGAGACAATGGGAAAAAGTTGAGCAATAAATTTTACGGATAATCTGACTGCACTGTAATTTCTTGATACGGATCGAAACGGAGGAGCGGAGAAAAAAAGAGGAAAAAATCTAATAGCCCACTCATTAATATCCAGTTTTTTCTGGTCTTCTACACCTACTTGGGAAATCGAGGAACTAACTCCTGTGGTTGTAGAATTTCCACCACTGTGTGCGACTCCTCTGACAGGGATTTGAGAGCAGTACTGGACCAACCACGCCCAACATCTTTGAAATTGATCCAATTGAAATTCTGAACTTGACTCTTGGGTCACGACAGGGATGTGCGCTGACTGGGGATGTAATAAGTGACTGTACAGGGTGCTCTAGTGCGTGGAAGTTGGAGAAAAATTTTGTGTGAACTTTGGACGGAAAAAACTGTGAGGGAAAATCGGGGTTGGAGTTAAGAAGTGATGGGATTCACTGGGGGGAGATTTTGAGGCGTGTTGAGTAGTACGAGCGGGTTCACACATCAGCTGTTAATTTGTGGGAAGCTGTTGAATGCTGGAGAGCTTTTGGGCCATCATTTGCTGGTGTGATTCTGTGGGATTAGAGAATGCCGCTTTGGAGCCTATGAGCTTTGCCAGTTCGGGAATCTGAGAGAGATTCGCTACGCTCACCCCCAACCCGTAACGTTTTGTCAGTTAACTCCATTGTTTTTTCATATCTATTTTTGGTGGAACCGTGTTGCGGGGTAAAGTTGTCAAAATTGCAACTTGTAACTTGAACAGTGTGTTACTCGCACACCTCAACTCTTACATACTCGGCGGCTCCGGTCATCATTTCGGTGAACAACAAATGTTGATGAAAATAGACCAGACGATGGAATCAGGCGGGTCAAGTGGTGAAGAGGTCACATCTCCACCCTCGAGAGGGTCATTGTCTCCGATGGCTCTGCCACTGTCCAACCGGGCCTCCAAGGCTCCGTACAGCCCGCCCATTGATCGGAACTCACCCCTGGGTCAACCCACCTCCCTCGCAGCCCAACACATGATCAATTCCATTGCGGCATCCCAGGCGAAGAACATGCCGCCCGGGATCCTGGCCAGCTTGAGTGCACTGAATGCCATGAGCTCCGCGGCCGCCGCCTCCTTCCATCACCATGACTTTGGCGGGAACAATTCATCATTTGTGGGGGACCGTGGGCTGGATCGTCATCCCTATGGCAGCCCACCGGCACCCGTCGTTCCCACGAATGATCCCAGCGTGAATGAATGCAAATTAGTGGACTACCGGGGTCAGAAAGTCGCGGCGTTCGTCATCAACGGGGACACGATGCTTTGCTTGCCACAAGCCTTCGAACTGTTTCTCAAACACCTCGTCGGCGGACTCCACACAGTTTACACGAAGCTCAAGCGCCTCGACATCGTCCCGCTAGTTTGCAATGTGGAACAGGTTCGGATCCTCCGGGGGCTGGGGGCAATTCAACCCGGGGTGAACCGCTGCAAACTCCTGTCATGTAAAGATTTCGACATTCTCTACAAAGACTGCACAACAGCCAGGTATATTTCCACCCTATTCCATGCATGAGCTCCGCTATTATCCCCCATGATTTCCAGTGTCTAACTCACCCCTTCACACCCCAACGCATTTGAATTCACACGGTCGTATATATGAGCGGATCTATCAACCCGTCCCAGTTGATCCCACCCTCTCGAGTATAATCCGATAATAAACATGACATATATCTCCTTGTTTCATTCATATTCATTTCTTTCAGCTCCTTATTACGTATATATCCTCGTGAACAATATGCGTATCCTCATTTGTTCTCGAGTTCTCTCTGACTGACTGAGAGCAGCCAGGCTATGTTCGCACCATGCGGACAAAGCAGAATAGTGACATATCGTGTAATGTGTTCCAACTCCGCAGAGAGTCGTAATTATGTAACTGTGCTAATCAGAAGGGTAGGCCTTAGTATTTGTACTACCAACTTGATTAGCCCAAGTATTCACTCACCCTCTCTGGTCCGACATAATAGACCCTCTTGTCTAATTGAAATCGTCTCATTTGTTTTCCCGCTCGCCTTGTATGTGTCACAAGTGACCGTAAACTGTATGAATGTATAGTTGTGTGTGTGAGTGTATGAGTGTACGTGTGTAGGTATGAGCGTGTGAGTGCGTCGTAGTAAAATACTCGCACATTTATTGAGCCGATGAACACATACTTAGTCACACACACACACACACACACACACACGCTGGGACACACACACTCACACACTCAAGCTAAAGCACACACACTCACACACGCACACATAAGCAAACACGCGGAGACATACACTAATGGTCCAATCTGGTATCTTGGGGGTTGCCATGTGTTCATTATAAAGTATGAAACATGGGGATGATACGGAGGGGGACAAATATATTCTATTATTCTTCTGACGTAAACATATATCAAATTATGAAGCGGGAAGCTGAAATGTTGGATGAAACACTCATGTTTCCTCAAGAATAATTGCCACTGTTGAGTCCAATCCATTTTCCCTCATGTTGAAGCAGCCCCGTAATAGTGTATAGTCGGTATAGTAGTCTGCTCCATCCTCTAAAGGAATAATATAGGAAGAGTGAAGTGAAGAGAGCCTTGAGTCAGTCAGACTTTTTACGCAGTCGTCTTCCCCGTCACCAGTCACTGACTCGGAGTGAGAGCTATTCTATAGTACTCTTCGAGTGGGAAGATGCTTGTGCAGAGATGATGACACGACGACGGCGGTGGCGGCGGCGGCGGCGGCGACGACGACGACGACGACGAGTGGAACATATAGACCGATCTGGTAAAATCACGCGCCAGGATGACGTTCTAACATTTACATCTTTTTTTCCCCTTTTTTCAACTTCTCATCCAATCAAGTTGATGCGTGGATGTTAAAGCGTATACATTATAAGGGAGCTGATTTGGCAGAGAGCTGGTGAAGGGAACTGTGAGAGATAGAGATGGATTCCGT
This sequence comes from Pseudobourletiella spinata, assembly GCA_009870155.1. Lineage (NCBI taxonomy): Eukaryota > Metazoa > Arthropoda > Collembola > Symphypleona > Bourletiellidae > Pseudobourletiella > Pseudobourletiella spinata. Next base: position 7,907 of record WJFA01002197.1, read on the forward strand.
CCTGTTCCACTGTGTGGGAAAATCATCATCCCTTCTCTATCAGTTACATCTCTTACAAATGTCTATTGTGGGAAAAAGAGTGGGGAGATGTGGATGCGCGGGGACGGTGATCTAAATTATCCTACTCTCTTTGCATAATATCTTCTGGTGGATTCTTCATGAGTTTCGTGTTCGTCTAACTTTATGTTATATGCTGTGTGTCCATGTATGCATGTACAAATGAAATGGAGGACCTCATGCTTCCGCTCTCCTGCTCAAGGTGGATGTAAGTGCGGGGCGCATTCTTAAGTCTCCGTACTCAGTCAGAGTGAAAAAGTGGTTATTAAAATAGGAAAAGCTTGATTCATTTTAAATGTGGACTCTGGGGCATTGGTATATTACACGGGGGCCGAGCCGGAGTTCTCATCCGCTCTCCCTTTTTCTCATCTTCTTCGTCTTCTAAAAACTGAAAACTTTGCTCCCTTTTTCCATAGCCGATACGATGCATCATGGATCTCCACTACTAACAAAGCCGAGCCCCGCTCCCTCCCTTTCGACCAAGGAGGGTACAGTGCGGAGATAGATTAAAATAACTAATTAATTCGATACAATAGGGCTAGACTACGTGGAGAATTAAAGATACAAATCATCATAATTATTCACTTCACAAATCACTCAACGCAGTTCTTTTTTTCGGGACTGGGACGCTCCAAGCCACCTTCCGATTCCTTTGTTCTACACGTAACATACACACACACACACACACTCGGCCAGCCATTATCTCCTCCTAATAATTATTATTCTTCACAAATACTTTCAGCCAGTTATTCACAGTGGAAATCCGCATGGAGTCAACTGAGCCTTTTACACACATCCATACGTCGCCGTCATCTTCGGCAACGGTACTGGGTACATAATCCTCCACACACACAGTTTCAATATTGCTGCACAGGCCCCGGCCAATAAACGGCATACTGCGCTGAATTGAGCTTCTGGTCACTGGCCTCTCTTGCTCAAGTTATATTCACCAAATCATGTCCCTACACAGCACATCCAACGGGAGGTGTATCAATTCCCACGAGTACAGCATGCTGCCGATCAGTCCTCACTTGTACAGTATGCTGTCCATCAGTCCCTACCAATATATTTCAAGTACGGTATGCTGCCCAGCAATCCCCACTAGTGTGAACGTATTCCATCCATTACAGAAGGAGTTGAGTACCTTGTCCGATTCCATGGCCTGCCTGAAGGAAGGGAAATTTACAAATTTCGTGAATTTTTTCCGAATGATCTACATTGAATTTGCACGATCAAGTTATTGTGCACGGAAGTGCGTCCGTGCAAACACGTTAGCCTTTGTAGGGATGCCTCTATAGGGTGGGAAGTATCATACTATCACTCCAATCAGGATGACAAGCGGAAGGTGTTCTGAGGAGTTTCCTAGCCTTTTCACACTACTTGGGCCGAGGTTGAGATGAGATGTAGGGATGAGAGGAATTTTCCGCCTATACAATGTTCTCAAAATTACTTGTGTGAGCATGTGCTGTTTTTGAAGGAGTGCAGTCGTGGTGGTAGAAATAGTAGTATAGCAGTATTAATACTGGACCAGTCATGCATTTTAGCCCACGGTATGAAAACATATGAGTTTGACTGGGATCGATTATACGAGTGCCGCCCGATTCCGCCTTCCTACTCCGATTACTCACTCCCTGGAGCAAAAGGGTGACCAGGAATAAATCAATTTGGAAAATTAGCTCAAATTCATACGCATATATGGGCTGTTGGATTGTCCAGAACTCATTCATGTAGGGGCAACATATTGATGCTGTGGAATGTGAGAAGCGAGAGAGTGTTGAGGCCATCCAAGCGGCTTCTTTTTCTCTCTTTTTCTCTCTCTCTCTCTTGCAATTTTCATGGAATTGATTTTGTAATTATTTGTTTCAAATATTGATGATTACATCTTTTCCCCATTTTCTACTAGATTAATAGCCATCATATATTATTTAAATGATCTTCCATTGTTTACATTTCAAGTGTGAAATTCCCAGTTCTCACAACAATTTACCAAGCAGAAGGGTGAGATCGACAGGCAGAGAGACAGACAGACAGACAGAGAGAGAGAGATAGAGCGAGGGGGTGGGAGAAAGGTAAAATATTTCAAATGTTTCCCTCGTAAAGGCACCGCCGCAGTTAATACTGTGTAAAACACTGCGTGGACATGGCCATTACGGAGCATGTGGATGTGCCTAACTAGCTCGCACTCATTTCTTAACATTATTATGGCTGACCGTGAGGAAGGGAATGGACAGAAGGTACGCCTGTGTGAGCTCACATGGGTACATATATACAAGTCCTCAAGGGCTGTCGGCCAAAGTGATCGGTGTGTGTGTGCATGTGTGTTTGGTCTATTATATTACACGTTCGTAGGAATGAAATAAGTAAAGACCGATTGAGCGACTAGGGCGTAACCGGCATTCATGCTAAACGTATTCATCAAATCTATACAACTCCAAAGTACAGCTCAAGGGGGGAATGCGCATTACTATTTTGTCCGAGATTACAGAAAAATTAGTTGTGTAGTCGGGATGGGGAGGAAAGCTACAAGGCTGCGTCCGAACTTGCGTGCGTATGTGTTGGTGTGTAAGAGATGGTACATTTATACCTCCTTTGGCCATTTCTTCCTAACGAGGGATTCCAAGTTGCGAAGAATGTCGTGGTGTGGTGGTGAGAAAAGGTACTTTTGACTCACAGAGGAAGGATAGAAAAGGGAATTGGGGGGAACGTAAAGTGGGATGGAAAGAAATTCAGAGGAGGAAGCCTCTGCATATGTATGCCGCGCTCCTTCACATCATTATCATTATGATTATTATTCAATAAATGTCATTTCACTCCTTTCTCTGTAATTCTAATATGCGGGGATATGGATTTGAAGGGAATTTTATTACAGCTCCATCCCGCCCGCCACGCCACTAATGCTTTTACAGGGGGTAAAAAGCTTTATTAAAAATACTGTCACTCACTCAGCAGATATGCCATTTCAGACGCAGTTCCCATTAAAACTCATCCATATACCCTCTCCGTGGAATCCTTTACCGTCAACATACACATGTAATTCCGACCGACCCATCAATGTGTTCACACACAAAGCCATTACCCCTGCTTCCAGCCTTTGGTCTGATCTACACATTCGGGTGAGGGTGTGTGTGTGTGTATGTGTGTGTGTGTGTGTGCTCCGATTAATGCCGCCTTCATCACAAATCCTTGAAGATAAGATGAACGGGTCCTTGTCTATATAGCTGAACGAGTCCACTCGGCCGGCTTACCTACATGTAAAAGTTACTATACGAGGAGGTCGGAAGGTGGAGACCGTACACACATATGTGCATATATTTATACATATGTATGTATACATATATACAGATGTAACAGTTAGTGTTGAGGGTTGCAGGAGCAACTTGGTAGACGGTGTGGAGCATTGCTGGTCGGTTACCTTTGTGATGAGTACGTATGTGTGCGCGTAGCCCAAAGGTTCGTCCTGCGGGATCCCTGGTCGTCTTCGCCTTCTTCTTCATCTTCCTCTACTTGGGTCGATGATGCGATCGTGTGGGATGGACAATATTTTTATATTTTAGATACCTTCTTCACTTCCCCTGCACTGCTCGGGGTACATGGTGAGGGATCGGGGGGAAACAGTGAATTTTTTCCCGGCCGGATAGCGTATATGATTCAGTGCCGGGCTCGTATTGTGTGTCTGTGAGTAGTAGCGGAGAAGTATGTACACATATGTATGCACTATTCAACCGCCCCAGCCCGGAGGGTTTTGTACATGTGTGCGGGTCGAGTAAGGTGATCACGGGAGCGGAAATGATATAAAATGACATTATGTGGGGAAAGGAAAAGGGAATAGAATTTTTTAATCATATTTACCATATCATGCCGGGAGCAAGTGGTTTGTGTTTTCTGTCTGTGGATTTCTGATGGACACAATGTAGTACTTGTGTTTGTATGTGTGCGTATGTCTGTTTACGTTTGTCTGAGCATGTGTTATTTATAATGCGGGTGGCGGATGACATGATGGGTCAGGGAAGAATCTGGGCGAGAGAGAGAGAGAGAGAGAGAGAAAAGGAGAGAGAGATAGAATATGGGGAGGCTGTGGGATGGGGAATCGTGCTTGTGTAATGATGTAAGTTCCTCTGTATGTATACCACGTTGTTGGAAGTGAGAGGTTGTGTTGTTGGTGGCGGAGAAAATGGTGAAGAAAACTAGATTTCATTTTCCAGCCCGCCCGCCCCACGGACCGACCTAGACTGCGCGATAAGATACAAGAAAATGTATTATAACCATCTAATATTATTGTGTGTGTGTGTGTGTGTGTCTGTTGTACGTATCTATTTGAGAAAAAGATGAAATGAACAAAAGATCCATTCATCCTTGAAGGGGAGGATATTTAATACGTTTGTTGTATGGAATCCAAGCTTTGGGAGTTTTTCAGATAATTACACTTTTTAGAGAAGGCCGAGAAGGAGAAGAAATGGAAAAAATGTAGCCAGTAAACAAGAAATTCTACGCGGACTCATAAAAAAAAGCCATGTTACTTGTATGTAGGGGCCGCACCGCGTTGATGTGAGCATCTTGTACACGCACATATGTACATACGTACTCCTGGAGTCTTCCGTCCATTTCTTCCTGTTTTCTGGGTTATGTAACATCAACAATATCATCATCATCGTCGTCATCACCGCCAGATCTATCTATAGGAATTCAAATAATACAGACAGGGAGATGTACTCCGGCTAGCGCAAACGCTACCAGTACACATGGAGATTTCCACCCGCTAACATATGCGCAACTCGTAACACACCGAGGTGCACTCACTCGTGAAAAGTATATGACTCAACTTTTAGTGTAACTGATAACGCCATCATATGAGGATTTTTGATTTACAAGTAAGTTCGAACTCTGGGTGAATGGCATGGATTTTCACATGGACGCATCTATGCCTCCGTCCGCAACTCACCTCCTGTACACATTCACACTCACTTTGTGATAAGAAGAGAGCAGTGCAAAGGCTTGGTCAGTCAGCCCTTCCTGAAAAATAACATGATTTTTCTAATTTACCCATGAGTTTACCCACTTCTCTTACTCTAGAGTCCCACCTCCTCCCTCGTTTTTATTCCTCCGAGCAGTTCTGGTAGTAAGAATCTAGAAGTTGATCTGGACACACAGCTGCGCGCGGGATTTTTAATTCTTCTGACAAAACTTGTATTAGTTGTGTGTGTGTGTCTGAGCCATGAGGTAGTCATCCTGAGGGGGTGTTTGTACACTGTGAGATTCCTCATCATAAGGATATCATTGCTTTTTAAATAATAACCACCAAGACTCACTGACTGAATGACTGAGCATTCGTGTGTGAACAGAAAAACTTCAATTGACATACGTGAGCATGAATTCATGAAAGGTTCTAATTACACTTTTCTCTCCCCCCCCTCTCTCTCTCTGTCTTTCTGTTCCACATAGGATTGAGTGAGGATTCTAGACAATTACAAAGAGTGCCATTCCTCTTGGAATACTAATTAGATTCTCTCTATCCCACCTGATTCTACTACTACTACCAATGCCATGACTTCTACTTCTACTACGACTCCCATCCTTGCTCACTCACCTTTCATCCTCGTCTTCTTTTTTCCTCCTTTTTCATCTAAAAGAATCAGTGAGGATGAGAAAAAGTGGAGGAGGGTGGATAATCCTAGCGTCCGACACACTCTGCGTATATTATGCATGAGAAAAATGAGATAGAAAACTTTTTGAATATTCTCTCTTTCCTATCTGACCAAAGGCCAGATTTTGATTCATGTGTCGATTATTGTTCCCTATGTAATTACATGGAGTAACTCGTAGCCAGAGGTAAAGGTCAGTGCCATTACCACCACTTTCATCAACACCCATCCATCTATTTCTCTATCTCTCCTTCCATCTTTATTTTTATTATACACACACGCATATGCGCTAGAAGGTAGGCCCAGGCAGACCCACATCGAGTCGATGATTAGCTCATAGCAGCTCATGATATCCTCCGCACTCATCGTGGTAATCTACCACGATGCCAGATCCTGATCATGATTATGGGCAGCGGAACTTCTTAGCAACAGATTTAGAAGGACAGAATTGTAAGTACAATATGCAATTCGTCCACATTTGATCCCAGAAAATGTCCTCTGACTCAAAGTCATTTTCATACGGATTTTGTGGGACGGCACATGGATGTGTACAACTTACTTAGTCTTACTAAGTCAGGGTTGAGGGTCATCCATCTTCTGTATGCTCGTTCACTCATGTCGCCTCACATCAACGTGCATACATTAAAAAGGACGTGCCTCAGACCTGACTTTGACTGGCTAAAAGACTTGAGCGAGGAGGTCGGCGTGTGTGTATGTGTGTGGAGAACAAAGCTGAGACGCTGTCGTTGTTGGTAGTTCGTGCCGGAAAACTCTGCCTGTTTGTGTGTGTGTGTGTGTGTGTGTGTGTGTGTGGGGAAGCGTCATGTAAAGAATTATTGTAAGACCAAGATTCTACCACTGAATCACCAATGATCGTTGTTATTATATTCAGAGCCGCACCAAAGGATTCTCGACGACCTGTACAGACTCACAGTGTACATGCTCATGGCAATAATTGTTGTTAATAAGGTACGAGCTGTGCTATGGAAACAGCCTTCAAGCCGTCCAACTCCCATCCCGTTCGGAGAGCGTCCGTGCTGCTGAACGACTCTGTGAGAGATGGAAGTCGACAGGAAGAACCCCGACGGATCCCTCTCCTCAGGGTTGTTTTGTTATACCCAGAGAGAATCTCTGCATGGTCTACAACCACCCCAGTGCTTTTCAATGGAAAGAAAACAATATTATTGTCATCTCATAAAAAGGCTTGAGCACATTGAGTGTTGATAGACTGCGGCGTGACTAAAAGACTCTCAGTGCACTCCCGTACTTACACACACAGACGCACACGCAAACACCTTATATATACTCTGCCACTCGCATCTCTGTCTCTATCCCCTGGCTTGCTTGACCGTTACTTGAATTGGAGGCCGCCCGCGTGTTCCCACTCGGATCCCACTTGCCACGCGACCCTCATTAAAGTTCAACTGGTCTCTCTCCCTCTTGATGTCCTTTGAAAGGCTTCCTAATTCTCGGATTTCCTCACCTTGGCCCAAGGGGCTCACACAGCGATGCGGACAATTCTACCCTCTTTCCAAGGCATGGTACAGAATGAGTGTAAATACTACTCTGGCTCAAATAATATATCCGCCTGTGTGCGTAACGCCTCCCCAGTTTTTTGTCTCGCATTCACGAGGGTTAGCTAGCTAAATGTCACTTTTCTCTTTTATGCCCTTTTGTTAAGCTCCGCACCACAGACACAGGCATTAGGCTCATAGTCTCCTTATGTATCTCCTACGGAAAATTCACCATATAGCTCGGAGTCAAGTCCTTGAATTAAACAAACAGTGTGAGGAGTGAGTGACGATTCCTTTTACGGCCGTAGGTGAACGCTCCCAATCTATATGCAGCACATGAATATAGATGATGGAGGCTCTTCCGCTCGCCATCACACACGCACGCACGCTCACACACACACACGGAGGAAGGGGTAGCACACGGACCGTTTCTAATTTGCCCAAAAAAGTATTAGATTTTTTTAATCCGCTCCTCTAGAATTAGAGGCTCGGTTTGAGGGAGAGCCGGACTGAGTAAAGCAAAGCAAGTGGAGTAAGGAAGACAGTGGTAATAAGAATTAGAAAAATGAGCTTCTCACTACGGAGTCCTAATGGAGAGTCGGAGGTTATTACTCCCGCTCGTATTAGTACGTGATTGAAGAAAAATTTTAAAAATACGAGACTCATCCCCGCTCTTACGGCGGGCATCCAGCTCCACGGGGAGAAAAATTCAAACCGACAAAATCCAGAATGCTCATGTAGCGGATAGACTTTTTCACTCTTGTAGGAATAACTAGCACCGCCTTTCGCAAAACTGACGGAGCGAGTTTCCTGGTTGAGCGAGATGGAGTTGTGAGTCTCAGCATGCCCCAAAAGGGCTCACTATTCAAAACCCTTTGGTGTATCATCAACCACGTGTCCGCTACGTTTCATAGCGGGAAAACCTGAAGGTCAATGGTGTCAGAGTACACTCATACCTATTACGCCAAAGGAAATTGGCATACATACAGATTTGACACGCAGAGTCTGACCGGCTTATGTGAGCACGACTGCTCAAACTTACAGTAACACATGCACACACGCACTTCAACACACATAGTCACTGCTGCTCACCCAAAAATTTTCCTCCGTAGTGGAAACTAGCCTTCAAGTAATGAGCCGCGAGCTAGAAATTACCACCTTCGCCTCATTTGCCGAGTCCGCAGCTACTCTTGACTCCTTTTGAGTCCGCAAAGACTTTGGTAATTTTAGGAAGTATAATCTGAATCTTCCACAAGAAATCTTCTAAGAAATTGGACCACATTTCCTTCTTGACTCAAGCAACGGGGATGTTAGGAAGTCGAGGAGGGAAACTGGTTGGAAAAAGATGGGGTGTGGAAGGGGGAAATAGGAAAACCGTAGATGAGGAGCTGGTTGAGAGGGAGGGCGTCGGAGCAGTTGAGTGTATGTTTAAAGAGTGTGAAATAAAAGCTAACTATAAATTAGAAATCCGCCGTATTCCGCTTCTGCCTCACTAAACTTATATATATTGACTCAAGATTTGCTTTTTTCACAACGTCCTTATTACTATGCAGGCGCACGGAGCGTAGTGTGGAAATCAATGAATGCGGTATGGGAAGTTTTGTTCCAAGGGTCCGTCGGTTCGCCTCTTGTATCGCCTTGTGCTGTATATAGACAGTAACAGTAGTGAGGAGATGAGGCTCTGTGCAAGCCGTCTTGGATGGCATCTATGGCTCAGATCATCAATGTGCATGTTTCTCTCATGATATTGGATGATATCATGATGATATATATATTTTTAACTCCTCCAAATCGATTCGGCTGCTGTTGCTCCTGCCGTTTCTTTTCTTCTCCTCCTTGCATTTCTCCTCATTCCTCTCCAGCAGCAGTGCTGTCCTTGCCGCTAACTGCCTACTGGAGAGATCTATACAATACATAGGCTTTATGCATATGTAATACGCATATCCACTAACACACACACACACACACAC
>WJFA01002198.1:0-17080 GCA_009870155.1 Pseudobourletiella spinata
CGTTATGAATGCTCAAGAGACAATGAATACTTTTAATGATGTAATAACTATCCTATTAGAGATCGGAAAGTTACTCCTAAAATGTAAACACACTTCTTAACCAATAGTAACGTCTCAACAGACATCAATAATCCACGTCACCAGCTTGTAAATTCTATGGATTTACAGGGTGTCTCACAACGATATGTCACATTTATATTTCCTTTCATGCCCGAACGCCCAAACGGAGGACAATGAATGTGACTGCAATCGATAGCTGAGGCCTTATGTATTTGTTCGATACCAGGCTCGCTTAAATCCGATAGCTGATTCCGAAGTTACCGCACATGGTAAAAACCGCATTCTATTTTAACATTATCGTAAACGATGATCTTTCCTGCTCATAACTCCCACCCCACATGCCACCGAGACATGCGCAAAAGCGCATTTGATAGGTCTTTTGCTGCCGCTTTGATCTAGGTGCACCACTTTAGGTGCTTTATGATGTCGGAGGATCATTGCGAATGAAAATTCGAAATTATTAGCTTAAGTTTGATGAAAAACTGACGTTTTGTGGAAATTATTGAGGAAGGGAAAATGACACCAAATTGATTTCTGGGGAATTTAAAATGGGGCTTCTCACAAGGATTTTCATGTGCCAAATGGCCCTCCCTTTGATTTTTCTCAGAAAGTCCATTCTTTACAAATTTTGCGACGTGACTCAAATTCAACTTTTATAAAATCAAAAGTCGCACGCCATTCTACGGACGGCCGCCCAACTTGTTCCCTCCCTCAGCACTGCCTACGAAGTGGGAAAATTCGAGATTCAATAGTAGAAATGCATCAAATGTTTACTATATTTGGTTTAATTCTAGTCTTTTATGGCACTTCAAAAAATTTAGTACGATACAATTCCGAATTTTATACTTTCACATTTCGAAACTACATAAAAATTCCACTCAGGTTCTACAATCTATTAAAAATATATTTTGTTTTGAATAACATCGGCACAACAGTTGGGCCGTCCTGCCGAACGGGCTCTAATGAGATTCATTTGGCACAGCAATCTGGTTCTTCTTCAGTTGAAATTATTTCATCAAAGTACACTATTACATTACGGTAAGGTAATATAAATTCCAGGGTCGAATTTGAAGGGTGGACTTACAAATGAGGCAATCACCTACAGAATTCATTTAAAACTTAAGTGGTGATTTTAATTCATGTTTTTCATAAATTGTACCTGTGCATTAATTTACTACATATCAACGGGTTTTAATCCAACGTTTTTATTATTTTCTAAACGTGGCGCACAGACCGGATGTCGCCAGGATGGCCATGTTGTCATTATTTATGCCGCTCATCCCGTCTCTTTAAAGTTTTTTTTACTTATATTCAGGGATGGGGTATTTGTACAGTATTATTCCGAATACGAATCAAATCTAAATTCTTAACAAGTTTCGAACACGAATCACATTTTATTTGAATACGAATACGAATTAAAATATTCATATTTTTTTGAACGAATACGAATAATGTGAATACGAGTAAAAATCATTATTCATATTTATAAGAGCCATAATTCTTATTTTTACGAATCATGATTCATATTAATACGAATCATGATTCATATTTATACGAATCACTGCGGTGGAAGCCGGATCGATTTCAATCAGGACTAATTCCAAGATTTCCATTTGCTCCATTTTGGCATAAATTTGGGACGTTGTTGGTATAATCACACTTGTTGATTACGAAATTATTACAATGCAAAATATTTTACTGGAAGCATGTGCGCTTCCGCCTTCACTTTTCTGTGCCCTCATCCCTTACATACAATGCAGTTGGAAACATGTGGTAGGATGCTGGGTTAGACGATATAATTGCCCTAGTGTCCAGTTAAAAGAAAGATTCGTATTAATTCGATCAGTTGTAACGAATACGAACCATATTTGCTTAGAAGCACACGAATCCGATTACGAATACGAATTATTTAAAACGGCCTGATTGAATACAAATACGAATTTCGAAAAATATGAATTAATACGAATACGAATACAAATCACCATCCCTGCTTATGTTTAACTAATTTTGGATGTTAACCCTGAATATTTTTGCTATTTGCATCACCTAAAGCCATACAGATGAGCGGAAATTTCGATATTAGGATGTGTGTCTTTTGTTGTCTCCTTTTTATTTTTTATTATGTAGGTTTATAATTTAGGTTTAATGGAAAGTTCCGTGGCAATTTTATGGTTGAGTAACGTGGTTTGTTGAGGTCATTCTACGAATTGGTGGAGTGACTATTTTTAGTGTAGAAATTGAGTTGAGTCCTGGAAGGGTTTCATGAGGTTGGGGAAGGAGATACGGCAACAGTGGCGGAGTGATTGTGGAGTGACAATGTTGAGGGTATAGTCACTCGTTAAAAATACCTTTTATTTCTTGGTCCAGTCCCAACGAGACGTTGGAGCTACCAACTAAAATATTCGAGTTTCCTTACGAATCTTTGATTCTTATGGCATACCGGTAGAAGCCCTGAAAAATCTTGGAATTTAATTGGAATAGGTCACCGGACATCAGAAAAGACCAGTAAAATCATGGGAAAAACGATGATGAATTATGCATTGTTTTTGGTGTGGATAATCAGCAGAAAATATTCTGGGAACAGGGAAGAGAGGAGAGCAAAATTCCCGCCATTAGTTTTCAAAATTCGCGGTACTCTACCACATGACTTACTTATGACGAGGTTGCACCTCAACGTGCGTCGATTCAAAGAATGCGTGTGAGTCCGACGTATCGAAAGTTTGCTGTTCTAAATTTTGTGGAAAATATAAGTTCATCATCTTCAAATTTGTGTTAACTGCCCTGGAAGTGTGAAATTAGTGTGAAGATGGCTTCCACATCAACTGCAAGACGCCGGGTCGTCGAGGCGGATGTCGACGATTTGGCTAACGTTGAATTCGAGACGAGTGACAATGTTGAAATTTTGAAGTCATTCGATTCCATGGGTCTCAAGGAAGATTTGATTCGCGGAATTTATGCTTATGGTGAGAGTCTAACTTATCTTATTATTCAAATGAACCAGAGTTGGCTAAGAAACCAAGGTGTGTTGGTGTTTAGGATTTGAGAAACCTTCAGCTATTCAGCAGCGGGCCATTAAACCAATTATCAAAGGAAGGGATGCCATTGCCCAAGCACAGTCTGGTACTGGTAAAACAGCAACATTTTCTATTGCTGCACTTCAGACCATTGATACTACAGTTCGAGACACGCAATGCTTAATTCTGTCACCGACCCGTGAGTTAGCGGTTCAAATTCAAAAGGTAATGCAATAATTTTGCTGTCTAAAACTCGTTTTAAAGCACCGATTTAATATTTTCATTTGATGTTCAGGTAATTCTTGCTCTGGGTGACTATATGAACGTGCAATGTCATGCATGTATCGGAGGAACGAATCTTGGAGAGGATATCCGTAAGTTGGACTATGGGCAGCATATTGTTTCTGGGACGCCGGGACGTGTATTTGGTAAGCTAACTTTACAATTTTTACAATGCTATGTGCTAACTATTAAATGAGGTTATGCGTCTTAGGAATTTGGTATTGACTCCTTTTGTTGCTGTAGATATGATCAAACGGAAATGCCTGCGGACGAGAGCTATTAAAATGCTCATCTTGGACGAAGCTGATGAAATGCTTAATAAGGGATTCAAGGAACAAATTTATGACGTGTACCGTTACCTTCCTCCCTCAACCCAAGTATGTTAACTTGCAATTATTTATGCAGTGCAGATGTTTGGGTAGCTGTTTAATTTCCGAACTTTCTCTAGGTTGTCCTAGTATCCGCTACCTTGCCTCACGAAATTTTGGAAATGACTAGCAAATTCATGTCAGATCCCATCCGCATTTTGGTCAAACGTGATGAGTTGACCTTGGAAGGAATTAAGCAGTTCTTCGTTGCCGTCGAGAGAGAGGAGTGGAAGTTTGATACACTCTGTGACTTGTATGATACACTCACCATTACACAGGCTGTAATTTTCTGCAATACGAAGCGCAAGGTGAGTTTAGCTGTTGAGCAGGTTATTGTTGAAGTTCTACGTCTAACACGTGATCTTGTAGGTGGATTGGCTGGCCGAAAAAATGAAGGAGAATAACTTCACAGTTTCTTGGATGCATGGAGAGATGCCCCAGAAAGAAAGAGATGCCATTATGAAGGAATTTCGTAGCCAACACACGTAAACTAATTATCTTTTATAGATTCCTCGTTTTCGTCATTTGTAGGTACTTATCCGAAATTACGCTTTACAGGCGGGTCCTCATAACTACGGACGTTTGGGCTCGGGGGATTGATGTGCAGCAGGTTTCCTTGGTGATCAATTACGATTTACCAAATAATCGTGAATTGTATATTCACAGGTAAGTTGTGCAGCCACGCTGCTGCAAACAGAAAAAATGCTTTGCCTTGAAATGGTATAAGCTGTAACTATTGAATATTTTGACACAGAATTGGCCGTTCTGGACGATTTGGTCGTAAAGGTGTGGCAATTAATTTTGTCAAGGATGATGACATTCGAATTTTGAGAGATATTGAACAGTACTACTCCACTCAGATCGATGAAATGCCGATGAATGGTATGCTAATTTCATGATTCTACGATTTGGCGAGTTAATCTATTCATATGTAAATTTCTGCAATTTCTGTACTTCTAGTCGCTGACTTAATCTGAGTTCCTGGACTACAGAAAATGGATGGACCGAATGTTTTGTGTCCACTTGTCAATTTGAGCAACGTTTTTCACTTTTTATCTTAGGCCTTGTTCTTATTTATCCCTACAAGTTTATCGGTATTATTATGTAGTTTAAAGTCAGACCTGATCCTATGAAAGCAATTAACTCAATGATACGAGTGGGAAATCTTGTATTGGTTTCACCAGCGCTTCTATCATGACTAACTCTTACGTTGACTATTACTTGTGTCTAGCCGAAGTATAAATTTGTTAGTAAATGATCACATCTAAAATCTGTTCAGTTAGCTTAATTACTTCTGTGTACTTGGTTGCTTAGCTTATCCAGTTTATTTACATACGTGGTAGAAGTAATAAGTTTTGAATAAAAGGATATTTTTGTTTGTATTCCAAAGTAGTCGGTATTAGTTGTTATACTTAATCAAGTAGCTTTTATTAGGTATTACGGACACCAAACGTCGGAATCGGAATGAAGCTTCGAACTTTTTGTCAGCTTAACAACTATAATGGTTCCATAGAAACTAAAGTAGTTATTTGGTTTGTTCCTCGTGGCAACACTGTTCACCAGGTACCGTCACTGCACTTTACTGCTAAGCTGCGGCATCATACCAGTAACTATTACTATACCCTCAATACAAACACCATCCGGCGCTGCTGGGGGCTGGGATCCAATGACAAACTTTATGGCCCTCATCCATCGTGTACTGTCATAGAGATCCAAACACCTAGGCTTACTGCAGCTACGAATTGGGCATCCTTCGTCATTCCAAATTCGAGCCAGGGAAGTTAGCGCCGCTTAGACTCGATAACAAGGATGATCGCACGGTGGAACACCGTTAAATACTGCGTAATTCACAGTTTTGCTTATCCAAAGGAAAAAAACATTCACTCACTCATAAAACATGTTTCTGCAACATAACTTACCTCATACAGTTACTCCTACATCTCCCAAGATGTTCGAAAGCCGTTCTAAATGCTCACCCAAAGCTTCAGTTTGACTTCCTGGTCTACTACGAAATAACAGTTTCAGTGCGTTCACATACTCCAGTTCTTTGAAGTGAGGACCTTTCTCCAATATTTCATCCACGAGTTCCTGTAATGACATCACAACAAGGTTAACTAATCGAACATATTCCATTCCACCACGCTGTGTAGATTCAATTATTTACCTCGGGTGGATGAGTGAAGAGCTCATAGTACTGGCGAGCGTGATCCAAAGCATGTTCAGGTTGGTTGGTGATAGAGCAAAGCGTCTGCTGGGCAGAGAAAATGTCCCGGCAGAGTTTTTTCACACCATTTTCATTTATACGGCGTATATCCTGAGCTCCATTAATAAGAATCGTGGAGACTAACTGGCCAACTCCCTCAAAAATGTACTGTACAATGAGCCAATAGAAATGTTAGAGCTCAACTAGCGATAGAAACTTCGCATGAAGACAATAATCTGTTACCTTGCACTTGACTGGGGTAAGAGAAGAGCTTAATGCCGCTTCAATATCGACAAGATCTCGATTCAACTGAACAACTTCGGTATCTGCAACTTGTGAATCGATGGCGGGCGCAAACTCCCCTTTCAGGGTCAGTGGCAGTAAGTAATAAAAGCAATGAACTCGAACCTAAATATTTGCATGATTTCAATCCAAATGAATTCATATTCGTCGCTTTACTTGATCCAAAAAGTTAAACAGCTATTTTCAAATGAAAATTCTCTATCCCAATAGGATAGGAGGAACTAAGAGTACCTCTAAGTGTAGAACAAGTAGGCAGGTATCGGCAATATCCTGGAACTGCTGACCCAATGAATAAAGTTTTTTGATTGAGCTGGTTAAATCCAACTCTGGATTCGAATTCTTTTCAAAAGCTGCAGCTACGGCACGTATCGTGGACGTAAACCACTCCTGCATAAGAGATTTAAAAAAGTCTAATAAGTGAGTAGAAGGACATTAAAATCCACCTGTCAGAAAAATGTCGAAAATACATTACCAAGCTCTCTTGAAGATGTGCTAACTGCTCCAGCTGTTTCACATCCGACAAAATTTCATGAGGTAGAATTATTTTCCCGCCAAAAATGCCGCACAGGAGATCGGATTCTCGAATGCTCTGCGCCCGAATATCCTCTGGACTTTCCTCCAAAACCTCCATCGGAGTTTTGTCCTTCCGTTTTTGCAATTTTGCCCAATTAGGCAACGACTTCAGTAGCCGTTCTATGTCTTCATCCCGTACCCACGTAGCTGATATAACTCCCTTGTCCTCGGCATCAGGTTGGACAATCCCAACATAAGCATCATGGCATGTTTCTTTGTACTGAATTAACAAGGCGTCTAGTATGCGAATCATCTGGTCGCTGTGAGACGGAAGGTCCTGAGATAGAGAAATTACTTCCTGAATGCTCCGTCCGATTTGTACGACACTCTGTAAATAGAGAAAATAAAAATTTTAATAGATTTGGTAAACAACACAGGGATAAATATTAAGGTGTAGCTAAAAACATACCTGAAGCAGGGGTCTTGAACACTTTAATAGTTTAGTTTCTTCAACTGAAATAATATCCTGCCACGAACCAGGGTTCTCCTTTGCAACTTCGACTGTATCAGAAATTTCTTTATAAATTTGCTGGACGAATACACGATCTACGTTGTTTCCCATAAACTTCCGCAGCTCGCATTTTTGTCTAAAATTCAAAACTTAGTCAATTCAAGATCTCTTACATGATCTGTCCATATAGCAAGGAAATATAAATATCTTAATTCGCACCCGTTCAGCGAACTTTCAATATCTGAAATGAAGTCATGCACGGCTTGATAAATTACTAGGATATTTCGCGGGTTGGGTTTACAAACTAAAAATCTGTGTTTCTCCATAAGCCCTCTATCAACTGTATCCTGAGGAAACATAAATCAAACTTTCAGATAAGATGTAATCCCATTCGTGAAAGATTCTTTGAACATAGACACCTGACCTCATTGTTAACGTAGTCATTAATATTCAGTCCGTGCAGAGAGTATTCGAACTTAAACAACGGTCCCTTCTGTCTGCAAAAGAATTTAAACTTTTACGTCGAACGTCCACAAAGGAGTATATTAGTGAATCGAAAAATTCATACCTGGGCTGCCTTTTCTTTTGGAACAGACTATTGATATCATTGGACCTGTAATTTGCAGCGGAGGTGATGTTCGTAGCGCGTGTGGATTTTGAATCACTCAAATCAAAATAGATTTTCAAAGTAGACTGCAACTATAAAGATATAAACGAGTAGGCATTATTTTAAAGCATTTTAGCCATCAATATTGAGCATTAAAATCAAAATATAAAAAATGCACCACGTACAACCAACTGAATTTTATGCCAGACATCAGCGTCGGAGGGAAGGTTCACTGCAATATTATTTTCCCGGACGGACTTGGAGAGAAGGGAAATAAAGCGGACATGGGCATGTACCACGTAACGGAACTGTGTGAATAATGTCTTCAAAGAGAATTCATAGTGAGTTTGTGCCCTTTGTGACGTGAGCAAGCTCGACAAGGATGAACGATTGACTTACCACCAGAAGATCCGAGAAAAGAGTGGTATCGGTATCACTCAATCCATTTAAATCTCCATATTCAATTATTTGTTGAGACGTGTGATTCACGAGGGCCAACAGCCTATCATCCATCTGAGATCTTACTTGCTAAAACATCAGTATATCAAACATAACTTTTCCCCTCTGAAACCAGAGGTATTAAGTCTGACTTCTCCGACACTGAAATGTGCTTACAACTCACATCTACCAACCGCGGCAGCTCTTCCAAGACAGCTATGCACTGAACGATGGTAGCAATAAGGGCATCCGATTCTTCCATGTCTCCGAATGCTTTAGACGAAGAATAGCTTAACCCGGTTCTAAAAAAGTTAACACATTTTGCTGGTCAAGGCATGTCTAGTTAGCCTTCTAAACTTCATTTTGTTGTAATTACCCAGTGGTCGAGGGCGGTGCTGTAACGTCCAAATATATC
Organism: Pseudobourletiella spinata; assembly: GCA_009870155.1. Classification (NCBI taxonomy): domain Eukaryota; kingdom Metazoa; phylum Arthropoda; class Collembola; order Symphypleona; family Bourletiellidae; genus Pseudobourletiella; species Pseudobourletiella spinata. The sequence goes on from WJFA01002198.1 coordinate 8,715, forward strand.
TTTTTAGCCTTCATTAAGTTCATTCTTTGTCTACCCGAACTCCGGCGATCTGAACTGGAGCGTTGAAACGGGTTGAAAGCGCCAATTCCTTGACGCTTCATTTCCACGGCTGAGACGTACCACTTCAAATAAAGCTCGTTGTATAGTTCTTCTTTTAACATATCGTACAATTTCTGCACATCAAATTGAAAATATTATATTGACTTGTGGCATTCCTTAAGGTACTTTATTCCAAGTAATTCAAGTTCCTACAGCTTTTTTCATTTTCAAATCCGTGTGGATGTCTCGAAGACCTTCAATTTGATCCAAATCGCCATCCCAGCTTTCCAGAGAACTCATCAACATTTCTGACGCTTGAAAATACTGCTTTCGATTGATTGCTTTGTTGAAATGTTCAGGTACGTCCCTAAGTTTGTCTCTGAAGATCGACAGAATTTTAGTTTTCACGATTCGAAAATGCCCACATTCCATAATCCAATAACAGTAAAGTTTCAGCAAGTATGCAAATTTGATTTTAAATTTCTCACATTTTATCAAGTAGTTGCAACGCCCGCTTGTGCTCAATCCCTTCCAGCCAAAGTCGTTCCAGTTCCTCCCGGCGACAATGAAGTAAGTTTTTACACTTTAATAAATTTTCCTTTACATCCTTCACTTTCGTCTTCGCGGCGTTGATTTCCACACAGACTCGAGCAAATGTCTGCATAAAAAGTATAGGAACCGAAGTCAATTGTAAAATACATAAAGTTTTACTCGATCATGAAATAATGAATCGTCTTGATTCGCTAACCTGCATGACATGATTTAATGACACTTGATGCTCAGAAATGAGCCCGTCCAGACGCTGATCACTCCGCCGATATTCCTTCTCCAGTTTCGCCCTTTCTCGGTCACGATGTTCCGTAGATGCACTTGTACTCAGGGTCCGGATCACAGTCATCAAAATACCGGTTTCCTTTCCTGTCTTATTTCCCCGTGGGGGTTTCGCCGGCATTCCAGCCTGTCCGTCCATGGGTGCTGATTTACTTCTGCGTCAGCAGACGCAGTGCGAAACTTATTTTCTCAGTGTGAGTAGATTTACGCCCAGCTACTTATTTCCTGTAATTATTCAAGACTCTTCGACCCATTACCCCTATGTGGTCCTACTAGTGGATTCCTCAGACCTTTTTGTTGAGAATGACAAACACACTAAATGGATTCCATTTAAAGTTCGCTCTAAAATGAAGGCAATTCTTATCTCCCCCAAGATGGAGCAGCAGTTCAGCGAGGAGAAAGTTCTTGGTGACAAATTGAACGGAGACTCTCATAGGTAAAGCCGGTAAAGCGAGCGTATGCATACGAGGGACGTCCATGTCACAGTGAAATTGAGCACTTCTTTACGAATTACATATTTAATATGTATGAAACAAATTCAATATTTATATTTATGAATTGAGGAGGTCATCATGAATCGACCAGTATATAATGTGGGTCTCAATCTAATTGCTACGAACTGGTTGATTGATGGCCCGCTTTAGACGATCCACGCTTGATCCACTGAGGATGTAGTTAAGCTGGCGGCAGCTGTAAATCTTAATCCTCAATTTTCTAATTAATTTTCTCCACAATATATTACGGAAAAATAATAACATGAATTATTTGTATCACCTCAGTAAACTGTAGTCCTTATTCTTATTAATATGAACTACATTTCCGGACCGATTATCAACAGGCAAATCTTTATTTACTGTTTTCTCATGATGAAAATTCCTCCGATTAGTTAGGTTAGCAGCTACGTAAATTTAAGCATCTACTTATAAGGCAACAATTTGTGCACATTAACAATACGAAACTACATCTGCAAGAACGAAGCAGCTTCTGCAAAATCACAAGCTCAAGAAATCACGAATCGTCTACTGAAATGAAGCACTTTCATGATTGCTGCAAAAAGGTATATAGCGACCGAAGACTCACTTCGCACTACCTTCGTTCTTCTAAAGCTGAGTCACAATTTGAGTCCTATAAATTTATTACAACAATATCTTATTGGCGCTTGATATCCCAACAATCTGATTTCGCGAGTCTGTTGTTAGCACGTGACAACAGAAAAAACATTGCACTTTGTAGGAAACGGACGGAAATAAAACTGAAGTTACTACAGTACATTTCGTAGGAGGAACTTTAACAAACTTACAGCTTTACAAAATGGAATGCATCCCAGTAAGTACTGATCACTATGTCAGTCTCGTGTAACTTTGAATACTGACTTTGATATATGTCGCGGAAACGCTGGGATTTTGAAATTTTAATATTTAATCAATACTTGATTCTCTTCCGTAGAAAATAACTGCAAGGATGATGAGGTTTTGGAATGACACTCTATTAGTTTGCCGACGTTTGCACTGAACAACGGCTGTTTGTTTTGATCTTTATCCAAGTCCATGATCTTCAAAGAATCCTTGCGGGGTCTCATCCTATAAAATAAGAATGGCAAATGTTTGAACAAACACAAACACTGTTTCAACACGTCTAAGTGAGCTACTAAGAACTTATTATAAATAAACTGTGAATACACATCTACACTGTTACAGCCACATATGAGCTGGCAAAGAGCTAAATTTAGTAAACGACAATTAAAATGGTCCCAAAACTAACCGAAAATGGCAAGCAACACACATATATGCTGTCATTAGATTTCCATAGCACGTCTGCTTTATTCAAGTGCAAAAGTTCTCATTATAATAACAGATGTACTGGATACGTTGAAGTGCTTCCGATCAGGAGCAGTTTCGCATACACACCATATATGTAGGCAACTCTTACATTATTATTAACATTAGCAAGTAAGATTCAGATCCATAAAACAGAGTATCATGAGAGACTGATCAGAGTCTGGAGTGGAATGGAGTCGACGGTAGTTTGGCAGAAAGTGTGCAGGTGTGCTAAAGCTTGGTTCGTTGAAATTCTGATGCAGAATTACTAGATCAGCCCATGCTCGCGGAGGATGGAGTCCATCATTTCATCCTGCATATTCACGACAAAACAAGCTTTGATCCCTTACAATTGTTTTCTTCAAGACTTAACTTGCCAGCAGTTTGGGTAGGACCTTCAGGGTTACAGACCTCTGACTGAAGAGACACAGCCGCGTTAAGCAAAAATGGAGAGGCACAGAAATATACACAGAGTTACCATCATAAAAACATGGCGCTGCAGGATAGCGGCAAGCTGACGGCGTCAGTCAAAAATTTCAATGAGTTTATGTTCAATGAGCATAGCACCAATTTAAGTAGATCAATTCACACTGCATGCTGTCCACGAGCACCACCAACTAGCATCGACATTCCATTCCATTCCAAAGAAGGGTAGTACATTCTTTCAAGGGAACTCAGGCTGTCTATAACGGAATCCACGGTAAAAGAGTAAGTTAAATGTTCTGAAACGGCATCATTTTACAATCGTACTTTTCCACCTGAACAGAAAGCGACTGGAGACTCAATGCTCCGGTCTAGAAACAAGCATTATTAATGGGTAGTTCAGATGAAGCCATGCATGAAAATATCAGGGTGTAAACCAAACCATTGGTAACTCCGTTACTGCTCCTCAATGCGCCAAAATTAAAATAAACTAGGAAATCTTTAACATTTCTGACCTACAAAAATATGTTCGAACCTATATGTCCCCCGACCGAATTTCACTTACACAATAATTTGTACCCATAATAGACAGTTTCGTTAATGTTCAATATTCGGAGGGCTATCTAACATTTTGCCGGAGAAGCTTAAACAATAACAATACAACCGCAAATAAAGTAGGGATAGTTTAACATAACTTGCCGGCTTCGCCAGCCTTTTCCCTCTTTCTAATCATCACAACCACTTATCACCACACGCAATCGCTAGATCGTATCATTATGTATATTGAGCTTGAACCCATTTTTCTTCATATCATGACTTGATTAATTTTGGAACCATTTTACTTTCTTAGGACTAAGTTCCATATAGTGACCTGCCGCTTGTGCTTTTTTCTCATCTTTTCCCTTATTCCTTACATGCTAAAACTTATGACTAACTTTGACCTTCACTTAGCTGTGCACACATAGCTCCCTGACACTCGTGTGAAAGAAATAAATAACAGCAAAAATATTTTGATATTTGACTCACCCAAATTCGACTACATCGCATCGTATTATGCCGAGCAAAAAAGGTAAGCAATAATTAAAATGTAAAATGATTTTTTCACTGTCGTAAGAAACTATCAAGCATTCAACTGAATCCTCGAGCTTTCCGCCACATCTTACTAGACAAATACTGAAGATTACAACGACTAAAGAAAAAGGTAGCAGGAAAGCAAATGCAAAATTTAGGCGGAACGAACTTGTAATTTAAATCAGAAAGGATCAATACTGGAACACAGGGCAACAGGGTATCGAGGCTCATTTAAATGCAAATGCAGATTATTTAGATTCATAAATTCGGAACATCTGTTACAGTTCGACGGTGTTAGGCCCGTCGCTTACCTCTTGCAATAAATCTTGCGCAGCAATAGCCTTTAAAACGTTCTTTTTCGATGTTTCTTGCACTTCTCCACCGATTAGTAACTCGTCCAGTATAAAATACGCTTTCTCGAAATTAAAAATGATATCGAGTTCACACACCTAAAATTCAAAACTCCCATTGGTAAATCGAATTATATTCCCTTGTAAAACTACACAACGTAACTTACACTCCCGAAATACTTGTCCAGGAGTTCAACGTATCGGTGAATAACCTCCAGGCACAGCAACTCGTTGTCCTGCTGCTCAATGGCACAGCAGAAATACAAACTCGCGTATCTGTACTCAATCAAAGACACAATGAAAAAAATCCTTGTCACTGAAGACCCACTGACCTATTCTCTTGTTATTTCTATCCTCTATTTATTCATGTTTACCTCTTGTACACGACTTTCAAGTCTCGCCATTCCAAGAAGGAACACATTTTCGGCTTTCTTGACAAAATCGTCGTTACTAATTCCCGAGTTATCTTCTTCCTCATTTTGTCTGGCTGGGCTACGTACCATTTCTGTAATCGAAGTTTCCCTTGTCGGCTGAATAGTAGCATGAAGTGCATCTGCAAATCGGTATTAAATAGATGAATTTCAATTTAGAAAATACTGAACAGCTACTCAAAATCTTTCCCCCATAGCCGCTGATGAGCTTACCATCTTGAGATGAATCCAGCTATCTTGTCCTTTTTTCCCTGTCCTAATCTACCGCAGGGGTAACCTACGGTTAAAAACAGTCCAAGTTTACGATATTATTAAGAAAATTCTTGCAGTACTATTAGCTGAACATCACCATACGTAACAACATGTCCCACAAATCAAATGTTTTTCACAAACCTTTCCAGCTGACTTCAAAAGCTGTTGAACCCTGTTCCAATGGATTAATCACTGAGAAAGAGATCAGATCAGCGATCAACGAATGTTAACAGGTCAATTATTCCAGTAGTGGCTAATGACTCACGTAAACATATCTATCTAATATCTGAATTGAAGACTTGATTCTAATGTCCTCCTCCCACTGCCTGCCAACTATTTCGTACAGGACAGACTGACACCTACTCCGAGGATCATTCACAGTGTGCTATTTAATTTCGTCTGTCTCTGTGTGTACTTCCTCCAGTTAGTGAACGCTTCCACGTACAGCAACAGAATGTTACTTTTTCTAACATGAGCCCTACGCTGTGTATGTGTACAGTTCATCATACTGTTTGGCTTAAAGCCTCCTTGCTGGCTACTGGCATTGAAGACTTGACTTCTTGCTCGGTGCAGCATTTAGTCTCTGCTAATGCTACTGTGAACCTGTTCACAGTCCGTTTCGCCGGGACTGCGCATTTATGGGTGAGGGAAGGAAGGGGAGGATGCCAGTATTACATGGAAATGCTGATGACGACATACGGCTACGGCACAACTTGCCCCAGCGGGCGCAGAAGGGGCTGTATGTACATCTCTGTCTGCGGGGCAACTCAAGTGCCGAACAGACGACTACACAGCATATACCATGTATAGGATTCCATATGTCAGGAAACATTATGTTTGTGCCTCACTACCGAATAAAAACCTTACCTTATTTCTGCGCTTCGAGTTTTCAGAGCCTCTCACAAACTTTCGCTTAAAATCCACGTACTCCTTATCTGTGTAAGCTGAGAGCGTCCTCACTGCAGCTCCCATTGAATCGCATGTGCACACATAAAATACATGTACACAGGCAGAGCATATAGACCAGAAGGGCTTCGAACTAACGTCTGCAACCGTGGTCAAAAACAACCGCTGACCTGAGGCCTTCTTCACCGGATATTTAAGTCAATCCAATCCGAGTGAGAAATCCACACTGTCGACATGTTCCTCAACCCTTGATCGAGCTGTTGAAAACCGTTTGTGTTTGACAGGTAACCCTTACATTTGGTTTTCGGGCCAGGTCACGAGAACTTGGCGGTGGACGATAGTTGTCTGAACTTGCGTAATTGTTTTAGTACCGTTTCAGTCGTAACTAAACTTGCGGATGCAGTGGTACATAATAAGTTGACTCAAGGTTGACTTAACAGGGCTGACCCCTTCTACCACTGGGGAGCTAGTCCATGTACTGTAGAAGTAATCTGTACTGCATCGTTTCAGGATGTTAGAGGGCGAAACTGATGTTTAGTGTTTCCAGGTGACCTGTTCCGATCAAGTAATTAGCTGGGCTGGCGAACGAGACCGTAGACATTAATCAAGTCAGCCCGTGGTATTGAGAAGATCTCGTAGTCATGCCTCATGGACTCAACTTAAGTTTCGTTAAGGTATACGTAACTGAGGACTATGAAGTCTTCATTTCTAAAGCCATCACGTGGAGATCTTTGTTATAGTTAAAACTTAAGTAGCAGTGTTAACTATGCTGATTGTCAATTAATTTTTCGATTTTAGGCGGGCCGCGTATCAGTCCCACTGGAGCTTTACTTCGCCCCTGCCGTTCTACCTGCGAAAGAAGCTGGGCAGGAGCCGGAGACTACGACTAAATGGCCCACAATTGATCACTGGAAGGTAATTTTTTAATGTTATAGTATTCAAATATTAGGAGATTTTCATATTTATAGAGAAAATGTCAGAAAACTCTGCAACGTTTCCGATCATGTCAATGTGAGTTGTTGGGGCAAATAGAGTTTTTAGTAGTAGGAGAAATGATGGCACGTCCTAGGCCCTCGGCGGAGTCGGAAGTGGTTTGTCACAAAATCTGAGGAGCATCTTTGCTATGGACAACGAAGAGAGTATTGCCTAGTTGTGAGCCTTAACACAGTGTAATTAGGCTCACAATTGACAACTAGAGAGCTAATAAGAATACATTAATGCTGAGATAATGTTTACCTGTCTAACGTACATTTAAAAACGCTTTGGATGCTACTCAGGAAACGAGAGAGATGCTAAAGCCGGTTTTGGAACTCGCTTTGAAATGCCACCAGGATTCCACTGGAGCCTTTGAAAAGCATATTGGGGACCCCATTTTTCTCTCAGGCAAACATGTCAATTTAGGGTAAAGCACTGCTTTCCTTCCAATTAAAACAACGTTGGGACACCTTGTGGTGTCAACGGCACGTGTCAGTTAAAGCGTGAATGTTCTTTGATCATTTATAGATATATGATTCAGATCAACAATAAATACATGGACATTTTCGACTCTCAGGATTCATGGCCGGATGAAGATGAATATAATGATGATGATAATAGTGAAGCAGACGAGAACATGGGTCTTCGAGATTTCGGTACCCCATTTCAGTTCTCTTAATATCCTACCTTAATCCCTGTTCCTTGCGATAATTTACGTGGAATTATAAGATCTTAGATATTCAATCTTAGATGTTCAAATATGTGATATGTGTAATAACACTAAAAATTAAGTTAAATATGTCAGAATCAAGATAAGAACATTTGATTTTGTTTTGTTATGTTTGAAGTTTTCGCTGTACGTACGGGTAAAATTTATTGGTACGGGCAGAGCCCCTTCAATACTTTCACATTGAACAGCAGTTCATAAATAGGCTGAGATTTCTTGAATGCAGAAATATTGCTTTGCAAGATTCGGACTTTTTGTCCCTAATAAGGCAGTCATACATTACGTAGTATTTAGATTGTACCCGCTTAGCGTTATTACAGCCAAGTACATGTGGCCAAAACAGATTTAACTTACATATGACTGCGTGAGTTTCCTATGGCTTCGTCATTAATGATGATTCGCTCGATGATAGTTTCTTATAATTTTCGACATAATGCTCTTGAGTAACTTCAAGAGGTTTCGACCTGAGTGACACGAGTACTCTCAAATTTTAGAAACTTTGGTACCAAACGATTCCTCTTGACGAGTACTTTCCGAATATACC